>DF239334.1:13581-71111 GCA_000507305.1 Breviolum minutum Mf 1.05b.01 | reverse complement strand
TGCTGTTGTTATTGCTGCTGTTGGTTGTTGCTGCTGTTGCTGTTGCTTTTGGTGGTGCTTCTCGCCATGCTGCTGGCAATGGAGAGAATGGTGCTGTTGCTGCTGCTGCTTTTGGTGGTGCTTCTGGCCATGCTGCTTGCAATCTCAAGCCCAGCAAAGGCCGGCGGCATTAGCCGGAGGCTGATAATTAGAGATGATGAAACATATTACTGTAGAGACCTAGTGACCCCAAACTGCTTCAAATCATATCAGAGAAAAATAAAGCCACCGGTGGACTGCAAAGACTGCGAAAACATATTGTGTAAGTGAGCTCAAAGCCAAAATCTGCATGAGCAAAAGAAAGTTCATGTATTGGCTCAATTCTATATTTTCCTTTAGATGTTTCATAATAGTGGTAGTACAAGTAATTACGATCTTTTTTGGTGAAAGGTTGTGAATCGCATCGGTTGAATCGCTGCAGTGTTCACAAAAACAACGACAGGGTGGGATGGCAGGGGATGGGAGGAAAGGGCCCAACCTACAGCATATACGGTACGCACATGACAATACCTATCAAAATATCAATATCTTCTATGGTGAGAATCAAGGTCAAGAGCTGGAGATCACGGACCTGGCTCAATATGTCTAGATGGCTCGCAGAGGAAAGCATCCCGCAACGGCGGAATGTTCACCAAACACTGCAGGCCGCTGTTCCTCGGACTCTCCGGAAAGTCAACAAGTGCAAACGAAAACTAGGAGACATCCAGGGTTCCTACCCATCCAGGAATGCAGAACATTGCCAAAAGCTTTAGTTGTAGTAATAATCGTATGTGCATTGAGATGGATGCAAAAAGACTACCAAGTCATTCACTGCTCTTTCGTGTTGGCAGCCTCTTCAAAGCTCAAGCAATCACCAATTTGCTAGCATATATAACTCCAATGGTACTACCTACCTTGATTGATAGACATGTACCGTTTCGTACAAGTTTCAACTAAACAATTGATAACTACGTCAGTCGAATCCACCACACCCGTTGACCTGCGCACATTGAAATGTCTACCTCTTCATCCAAGGCTGGGAAACAAGATGCTCTGAAATGTGTAGCAAACAAGTTACTTGTACAAACACATACTCAGCATGAACAATTTATATAACGAAACGTCCATCATTCATTATGAATTATGAATAATCATCATCATCATCATCATCATCATCATCGATGTTGCTGCCAAATCTCATATAACATGTGTTTCCCAAATTCTGCAAACCTCTAGCGCACGCCACGCCAAGGTCACCGAGAGCATTAGCATCACTACAACCTCCAGTGTTCATCTGAAAGCAGATCCTACGCCAAAGGGGAGATGCTGTCACGGGTTGATATAATAAAGCCTGGTTGACCAAGAGGTGCAGCTACATGCAGTGCTTCGCTGGCTGCTTGTGTTTGTCAAACTTGTAACTGTCTGTTTAAGGACTTGTTTCTGACGTTTCTCTGTCTTGCTCTTTTAAAAGGTGCAATTTCTCCTGTCAGCGGACGAATCATATCGGAGAGTTGACTTCAGCAGCCGCTTGCGCCACAGCAATGCGACACCGCTACATCATTGCATTGCTGTCAAGGGGGGTTGGCAATCAAAGTGCTTGCTATGTCAGTCCTTGATTTCATTCATTCCATTGTCACTTTAAAAAATCACCCTGTCCTAGACGAAAGAAGAGCAAACTGTGAGCCACTGTTACCATATCGATGAACTATAGAATTAGAGTGTTCGAAGGATAGGAATTTATGCAACCAGTGGTTTTGCTTGCTACTTGCGAAGCTACAGCCACCAAATTTGTGCAATCACCCGTAATGAAAAGAACCTATGACATTCAACTGAAACCATTGGGTCTTTATGTATTTTTTTAGCCGTTACCATAGTGATAGAAACCAATATCTATCTAGAGATATGATTATATTGGAAATACATGGTGCATCATGTCCATCAGCAGTTTGTCGGATAAACAAAGGTACAAAGTGCTACAGTAGGAAGGTAGATTGGTTAGATAGTTAGCTAGTCAGCTAGTTGGCTATTTCGATAGTTAGATAGCTAGATACTTAGATGCTTGTAATTATACGTACATATCATATCTACTTAGTAGATAGTTGAATGGATGGATAGCTACGACATGGATAGAATTATAGATAGATGAGAAGATAGATAGACAGGTAGCTAAAAAGAACGAAGGAAGCAACAAAGTGAACGAGAAAATGACAAAATGCAACAAATAGATAGATGCTTCCAAACGGGCCGCATGGTGCCGCATCTGCCCTTTTTCATCCTGAGGCTTTCCAACTGGCACGGTCGTCATCTGCGGGTGCTGCATTGTGGGAAAGTGATGAGGGGTGAAACTATATGAAACTATCATATGTGAAAGACTATGAAAGGAATTCTGAGCTCATGCACACTGCGCCTTCTAAAGATGAAAGCTTCGCAGAAGATGCCACTTGATTTCTGTTGCTCGAAGAGTTTATCACGGCGCAATGCTGCTATGCCGAGCACAATTCAAAAGAAACAAGGGATCCCAAGCACCCGTACTAGATGAGTTGCAAAAATACTTTAAAGATCCACAAGGCATATGCGTATGTGTGATGGTAGCACATAACTACTACAATGCCGCAAAAATGCTGCAATTCCCTCTCTCTCTTGACTTCATTGCTCCATCAGAAATTGCAGTTGTTGAATGATCTCTGGGTGCCCAGAAATCAATAAATATTCGGCTGCCAGGTGTTGTTCCAACACGCGGCTACAATGATCCCACATGATTGTCGCCCAAGCCGCTACCAAGCGACTTCAGTCAACCCAGTGGTGGGTTGAAATCCCAGTGGAAAGCCGAATCTGAAGGGTTTTTTTCTGCATGTTTGGCCATTAAATGTTTAGAACTCCATGAAATACATCTTTCACGAAAATCAGGCCCAAAGATTCTCTTGAAGCTGCATCATGTTGCATTTTGCAGGAGTTGCTGTACTCTGGTAGGGTGTTTGTGACTATCATCAAGTTAGAGCTTCATTCGAGCTGACCACTGGGCGAAGGAATAGGAAAAGAGATGGTAACACAGCTGATGAGATCACAACTTGTTAAGCTGCAATGTCAGTTGCGGGTATTGCTTGTTCTTGATGAAAGTAAGGACTGCACCTAAGCAATACGAATTGACAAAAATGCCAACAGGTCTCAAGGAGAGGAAGTTGTGAAGGTGCCCTGGGTATGCAAACTTATTCGGATGATCAGACTGTTGGACTTGGCTGCTTTTGACGACTTGCAACAACCACAAGAAAACTTCGTCGGCAGAATGAGGGAAAGTTGATAGACTGACACACTACATACTACTACATGTCAAGCCAACTGAGTCACAGAATACAATACAAGCGCTTGTATCCAACACACCTACACACCGAACAGCAAAGCACCATCCCCAAGAGCCCTGGCATTAAAGGGCATGGACACTGAATCCCATTACAATAGAAATCAAAAGAATACAGTAGGTAGACTTTATTGGCATGGCTCCATCACATTCACCATTCGAGGCACCATTGGGTACGGTTGTCTCATTGCCCTTTCCCACCAACGTGCCATTCACGAAGGTGCCGTTCAAAGATGTGTCAGCTAGGATCACCGTCGGGAATTCAGCACCTTCGTCCTAGAGAGAGCTTTGGAGGCTGTTTTTTTGCCACCCATAATGATTCCATGGATAAGAAACCGTGAAACAACGCAATTTGTGAATGTTTGGTAAACCCAAAGCGTCGCTGCAGGATGTCTTACAGCAGAATTCTAACAACTCTTGCAAACGACATTTCACTGATGTGCCGCCACCATACCCTAGATTCTTTCAACAATGACTGAGATGGAAAGTGTATAGGGCGTTTGAAAAGATTTCTCAGCTCCTCTTGAACTCTCAGGCTGCAATGGGAAACCTGCCAGCCGGCTGCTTTCCGGGCTGGTTCTGGTGAAAGCTACCACTAGCTAGAAAGATCAGCTGGTGCTACAAGAACCAAAATCCCACCATGTGTCATCATATCACCATATTTCATACGTCTAACTTTAGCAAGGAAGACAAAGTTCATCACAATTTCTGGGGTGCACTTCAAACACTATCACGAGTCCAGGTGCTGCCGAGGTACGCTGACACCTGTGAGCCCATTGAGGGCCAAGTCACAGCTATTCCCACGCCCAATGGTAAAGGAAGTTCCCACCGGATTACCTCATTTCCGTCCGAGCTTATAACCCGGTCCAATGGTAGCACCCCAAAACTCATCCCTTGTACGGGCTATGCCATTTCAATGAAACTCCAGGAGTCATATGTAAAACATGAACAGCACATCAACTTATCGTACATCTCAGTTGCATAGCGCCACCACTTCTGGTTTTTCATCTTCCTGGCGCAAAAAAGAAAACACACACATCACACACAAGCACACACACCAACCACGAAGATATCAAACGTGCCAACCAAAATGAAAACTGGTGAAACGTACTGGTGAATGTCTTGGTCCGGTCCCACTGACACGGCTTTGTGTAGAACCCCCCACCACTATGTGTACGTCAGTATGTCATGCCTTTGTCTCTATGCACCTGGACTTATCACTTTTCGTGCTGTATAGTGAATGTCACATTTTTTGTGTTTTTTTGAACTTCCGCACGTGTTCCACTGACATTCCAGTGACCCTTCTTGACCTACCATCCCATTTCCGTTCCTGTCTCACCAGCTTGCCCTCGCCCCAGTTCTTTGGGCCCTTGGAGAGCGGTGTGCCCACCGTCACCGCCACAGTCTCGGCGTTGGGATTGTTTTCACTCGCTGCTGAAGCGAGAGCAGCAGCAGAATGAGAATCAGGACCATGACCCTCAGCATCGGAAGCGTGTGGTATGAATCTTTTCACCCTGCGAGGGTTCGACCAATCCATAAGGCCATCTGATTTAAGTCAATGACTTGGTAGCCACAACAAGAAGAGGAAGAACATCTTGAATATCTTGATTCAAATATGTGTGCACGCAGCATATTGATGAAAAAAACATTAGAAAATAAAATTCAAAAATATAAAAAAATCACATATCCCATTGAAAATCATGTTCATAAGAAATACCAGCCAAACAAGGTGAATACACTGCATGTACAAAAAGAAATGTCCAATCACAAGACTGCAACAGAACCCAAGGATGGCTCGGCCTGCGGGCTCAATCCTTCTGCTGGTGGCATCGACTTTGTAGCTGCACCCGTGTTGAAAACAGGTGCAGCTTTGCGACTCCTCAATGGCACTGAGGAAGAAGGTGCCAGTCCCAAGAAAAACCAAACTCAATCTTTCCAAACAAAGAAACTTTACTGAATTTGTCATTTGTTGATCTTGGCCCAAATTATCTAACTGAAAACTCCAAATTTATCAAACAACTACAGCATATACTATGGAATATGGAGCAATTATGCCAAACATTCACCCCTCTTTCCATATTTACCTGCAAAGCTGATTTACCTTGCACCTATCACTCTCGATTGTCAACATGCACCTTAACAGGGACACCTCGTGACTGACACATCACAGTTGTTTCACTTGGGCCGGTCCTGTCACCGTCTCGCCGGAGCTTGTCGGCCAAGGGCAAGTCATGGTCAACAGCACTCTGGCCATACCGCGCGACCGTCTCAGCCTTCCTGTTGGATGTTGAAGGTGTTGGACTGAACATGGAGACTTCTTAGAATCAAACATTCCCATAGATCTTCGGTTGTCTGGTGGCATTGAAAAGTACAAGTGACTCTTGTTTGCACTTTGGGTGCAGACCTTGTCTTGTCTCTTGTAGATTTCTCTTGAATCGGATCAAAGCCGCTAATAAGAACTTGATGTTTAAAGTCTTTATCGTTTGGTTTCCTCCTGTTTCGACTATCCACTAAAAAAAATGGATGGTTGGGAGTTGCGACCCATTAACCTTAAGACTTCCCAAAGCTGCAAGGGGCCAGTGGTTTCATGGATGCCAAGCGTCTCATGAACATAGCGCACTTCCCAATCCCAGTCGACGGCACGATCAAAGCCATTCGCCGCCTTCGGGGTGGGCAGCATTTGGAAGTCATACACCACACGTCCAAAAGAAAACAAAGAGGTTGGAAAAAATCCGGTGACATTACATTGAATTGACAATCATTGGCGAATGGTCAGGGAAATGCTAGATTTTTCTGCTTGTCCATGTGATCAAAGTGTTTCTCTCTGTGTGCAGTACTGGTAGGACTCACCTGTTTGCTTTTTGGAGTCCACCTACAAATGTTTGGCACAATGGTCAAAAGGCACCAAGCGCTGATAAGAAGATGTTTCGCTGGGACTCTTCACACTTGTGCCCCAGAAACTTGGAATGCCTCGCGCATAAGGATCATGATAAATTGCCATCGACACCAGGCATAGTCAGGACGATCTTCGAAGCCTAAATTTCTGGCATAGTAGATAAACGCCTCAGGACCACAGGCCAACAGGCTGCGACTGAGTCAGAATCCGATGCAAGGATGATGCCGTACAATCCAATAAGTGTTGTCCTGCCTATATGAAAGGTAAAAGGTGGCAACACGATTGTTCCAGGAACCCTTACACTGACGTGGGAGGACTTAGGGCCCGGCAATTGTTCAGGTCCTTTTAGAGAAGTCTTTTTTCTTGTCTAAAACTGCGGAAAAAATCTGAAATTGTTAGTTTAGGCCCCCTTAGGCACAGGCTATGATGGCCATGCCTCACAATGCCCCACTATGCCTCTTTTTTGACTCTCAACTGCACATTGTGTTGCTGAGCAGTGAGCCAAGGAACATTGAGTTCTGGGGGTGCAGATTTGCCAAGAGCTTCCAGTGGGGTACTTTCCTGTTGAGGATCAGAGCTGTCAGAGTTGGATTGTTACAATCGAGGCCACAAGAACCTTCACAACTCTGAAATTCACGTCACCTCTCAATTAAATGAACTTCTTTAATAAGTTTAAGTCTTTGGAGGTGGCATTGAGGGCAATCAAAGTTGGCGCTTTCCGATTTTGCAAAAGAATTGTGTCCAATTGCCATTGTCAGATGGAAACAAAAATAGTGTGCTTTCCTTAGTCTGTTGTAGGTTGGTTTGGTGTATCGACATAGCACATGTCGATGGGCAGTCCTTCTTGTCCAGGATGCGTCTGTACTTATCCTCCTTGGTGCCACCCTTGCCGCCGCCAAGATAGCGCTCTTGCCATGGCAAATTGCCCCGGGAGAAGTACATTAGCACATATCCTTAGATTTCACTCTTGAAGTTGTCACCTTGGGGAGCTATCACGGGCATCTTGAGCTGTCTGAGACGCAAGCTTGCGATCATATGTGCCATTCCGCTCTATCCTTCTTCAGCGATGACCAAATGCAGCCACGGGGCCGATGGCCTCTAAATCATCTCGTCTGCCCTGCTCAATACCACGATGGGTATTGATACTCACATAACGTGCCGTCCCCGTCAACTTACCTCAAGATGATGGGCTTCAAAGGACCAAACAAAGGGTGGAAGCAGGAGACTTTTTGGAAACGGATATGCCAAATGCTCCATCAGAATCTAATAAAATGTTACCTGAACCAAATGAGAATCCCATTTAATTATGAACTAGTCTATGCTGTATATGCCGATCCCAACACCTCAGACTGCTAAATCAAAGGCAATCTAAGTTTTCTATATCATCATTTAGAACAAAAGGCAACATTTCTGAAGTGCAACGTTCCAAAGCACGATCATTCCGAAACGGAATGTGCTGGTTGGTGCGTGGATTCCGGTAGCGTTTGGCAAGGCCAAAATCGATGATGTAAACATTGCCAGCTTTCTTTTGCACACCCATCCTCAGGTGGTGTTGGAATGTGTAACACCAAATGTAAGAATCTTAGATGAAAAAACAAACATAGCAGTAAGAAATGCACGATACTAGATGTACCTCCCTTTGTTATATAGCATCTTGATCACTTGCTGAACACCTGTAGCGATGTGCCTGGCCTCACCATCACCACACCAACAATACCTCTTTGAAAATCGCATCTTCCTGCCTCTACAATTCTTCACCTTCCGGTGACTGCAGCCCCAGCGTCAAGAAATTCTCTGGCTTGATATCACGATGCAGGAAACCTCTGGAATGAACATATTCGATGGAATCAATCATTTGCTGACCAAGGCATGCAATTGTCTTGTTTGTGAACTTCCGGTCGGTGTAGTTGAACAAATCCTGGTAGCCGCAGCATTTTGGGATCACAAATTCCAGCTATTCAAACCCTTCAAAGTTAGCATAACTCAGTAGGACTTGTATCAAGGCCTTTAGATCTCTGGGGGCTGGAAAAATTGAATACCAAAGCCTTAAACAGGTGCTCCTCCAATGAAGGGCCAAGCAAATCAATCACCATGACATTGTACTCACCTTCGACGCCATACCAATGAACAGCTGGGATCTGTACCTAGGTATCACGACTCGGACGTCGTCCTTCGAAGATAGGCCAAGTGAAGCAGAAGCAAAGTCTAAGCCGGTGGAATCTTTTGTCGAATCTCGGTTCGCATGAAGTGTTCCAATTGGTGATTTCATTCTAATTTTCTTAAAAATCAAACCGATATCTTTGACACACTCCCATCTTGGTTGACATCAAGGCCACACCATTCGAGATAAGTTTGTACAACTTGGACTCGAAGACCAACCTCAGGATGCAAACGAAAAGATAGATGTCACAAAAATCAATAGTTTTCAATAGTCATGTCAAGCCAACAAGACTAAGGGTCCACTCCCCGAGCACGATTGACATTTGTGACGACAAAAAACGATACCATGAATCCGAGTCACAAAGGGTGCTGGGCTTTGACAGATTCCAACTTGATGGCCACAGGCGCGCCCGTAGAAATGTTGATACCTGGGAACAGTGAAGATGCACAGCTCATAACCTGGCAAACAACAACGGATCCTGTTGCGATGATTGCCTATGAACATACAAATGAATTAGGATAACAGTGAACAGTCATGATATGTTGATATGAGGATATCAAGATGTGATTTGATATTTGATACTATGACAACAATCACCGATTGTTCTGATAACGTTCTGATATCAGTTCTGATACCAATAAGAAGCTTGAAACAAACGGGCAAACATCAAACCCTGTCACACTACCGGAACCATCCCAACAACCAGTGCGTCTGAATTGATCGGCTCGTTGCCCATATAGATATCACCAAATGACCCGGAGCCGATCTTCTCCGACACCTCTCAAACCCACGACGAAGTGAATGGGGTTTTAGCAGGAAGGGTTGGCAAAAACACTGGAGGCTCCAGATGTTGGCTCTCAGCAAGTATTGATCAGCAAAAACCCTCATTGCATTGAGAATCATTGAGGCATATCAACGGACTTTCTACTGAAAGCTACGAAGAGAAGTGGCATCAATCAATGGCTTCCTTTCACAGCAAAGAGGTCCAACAAAAAGTATGTACATGGTTACATTTCGACCCAGTCACCTCTGAGATGATTGAATAAATACATGGGTATCGGTATATATATATATATATGTGGTGCTTCAATTTCTACTGTATATAGGCGAGTTCCATGTCTACCCCATGCAGTCGGAATACCAGACTCCCAATTCTACTGGGAAATAACGGAACCCTGGCCCTTATCACATCACTGAGGTGACATTCCGTCCCCAAAAGCGTAATAAGCCCTCCAACATTGATACTCATGATACTGTTTTCTACATCCCCAGCCACTTGCAGGAATTCTTCCATCAACAGCGGTGCAATCTATCCGGTCTCTGACAATCGCCTGGAACTTGCCAGCAATCACTTGCGCCATCGCTGCACTCGGAAATTAGTGGATATCCCCTGCCAAGTTTGCGACTTCTGAAACCATGGAAGCATTTTCAAACTCCAAACCCTTCCCGCTTACATGCATCAAGAATCATCAAAAAAAACCAGGGCATGCCAGCTTAAATACTACGGGGCACCCCCTCCAAAGCCCCAACCGCCTTTTAGGAGCGACTTAGAAGCTCCAGTGGCCCTAGCGGGCCCACCATGAGGGAGAAGTTGGAAGTATCATTGGGCACTTTGAGCCAAACACTCCATGGAAGAAATATATGGAAATGCAATGGAAATGACTTGGTAATGATATTTGACTCTGACTTGGCTGTCTAAGTTGAGTCACAAAGCACTTACTGTAAGTCACTTGCGGCTTTGAACTGTTGAACTTGATGAGTTCCTCCGCATCTTTGGAAAAGAAAAAAAGAAAAATGTTTTCGCCCAACATCCAAACAAAACGTCCGACCATTTGAATTGCATGTTTCGCATCCAAACCTCGGAAAGGCTTGGCTACAACCTACCACCTGCCCCCCCAATCATGAATCTCAAGCTGGCGACAACGAGTTCGCGACCACCAGGGACAGGTTCTTTTCGAAGTTGTTGGCATGTAGCCAAGACCCAAATGACCTTAACAACTCTGAATTTCTTGGATCTCAGTCCAAGAAATGCAAACTCTTCTGGAAATGAATTGAAAAAAATCCTCCCTGACTTAAATGCATCTCATTCTTCATCAATTTCTGTTTCTCTTTCTTATTTCACCTATATTTTTTCCAAATGTCACCCTTCCACAATCAGCCATTCACCAAGTGACATTGGCCACCGACTGGGCATCCAAGGTAGATACCTTTGGTACCAAGAGCTGCACGGATTCTTCAAAGATCTGACTGAAGGCCACCTGAAAGACTTAGTGATGCAGTTCTGCACGGTTGTTGAAATTTTCACAATGTAATAATTGAATATAATATATAACTATAAGATTATCAGCATGAGCTTACAATATACAGCTAGCTGTTTACTATCTATTCTGTTTTATGCATTTGTGTGCTCATTATTCGTCGTGTGTATTGATGCTCCAGATGTATGGCTACCCTGATTAGAGTTATGGTTCTGACTAATAAAAACGTGTGGCGCAAATTGTTCAGTTCTCCCAATTAGTTCGGGCGGTTTTGATCAATAAAAATGAATTGTCAGTTCCAAGGCTCTATACTTAGGAGGAGAAAAGACAAAGAAAAAAAAACAGTGAGTCCCGAGCAAACCCGGAGCGAACTGAGAGAAGTTTGAGAAAATCCACTCAGGTTTGTTTAGGAACAGTTTAGCTATTGAACAAACCTCCAAATTTGTTTTTGGTGGGCTGGGTGGGAGGTTACCCTAAGACTGTACATGAGGATCCAACATGATTTCATGACATTGATGTCCACCTCCCACTTGGAGTGGAGATTTGCCGGGTTTGGCCCATGGTGGGCTCAAGACCTTCATGGCTCTTTCAGTTCAAGGCACTGTTTCTGGCTTCGCTCGTACGTACGCCCACCTTACCATGGCACAGTGTTGAGGTGCTCATGTTTCACCGCTGCTTCATGACTGACATAAGTCTGACTCCGGATGGATAGGATTCAGTAAGACCAATGTCTTGATGTCTCCGGAGTTTCCCTGAAGGTTAGTCAAGGTCGTTTAGTGAAACAAATAGTGACGATTAATTCTCCCACTGTTCCAGAGTTTAGGCATGTCCCAAGTCATTTACTACAGCAAATTCATCACTTCGATTGTTAACATGACTTCCTGAGCTCCAAACATAACGCCACAAAGCTCATCCAAACGGAATGAGTTCAAACGTCCACAGGCACGACGAGTCAAGGTGTCAAATACAGATTGACCTGATTCCAGCCGACGGTTGATGGAGGTTCCAAGCCCACAGAGATGCATCAAAATCAGATTTCACCCCTGAATTTTTGAAAGCAAAGGTGAGTGAGTCAACACCTTGAACTTCATTTAAAAAATGTGAGGTTTCAAAACCATCTAACAAACAACCTTCCATGCAAACAGCTGTAGAACCCGCACATCCAACAACAACTCTGTATCTTTGCGAGCCCAAATGCTAGGAAGCTGGGTCGTGGCATAGGCCCATGCAGAGTTGGCGATATTCCTCGCAATGCAGCAGTGATATCGTTCATCGAAATGGCACGACATGGGTTGACTGCATGAATCAACTGGTAGATGCAACATGTTGCAGCCAACCATCAGTATCACCACGCCAAGGTTCATATTTGCTGAAACATTCAATATCCAAGATGCAGTCAGTCTTTGCCAAGCGTCTGATTGTCAAATGACTCAATATTCAAAGTGATGTATTCCTCAAACAAACGCAGCTTCCCCCAACTTCATGATGGAGATGGCTCTCTTTGCAGCAGACCCAAGCACAAAAGCCAAGAATATCGCATGATATCGAATGCATTTTTACATAGGCTAAAATATGTTCATCTGCCCACTGCTTTTACAAAGAGGTGCCAAAATTGTCACCACAGCTTGCAAAGGGAGACAGCCCATCAAATTCTTTTGGCATGACTACACTGAGGCTGATGGAGGAGCAAGCGAGAACAAAAAATCACACGCAAACACACATCAACATGAGCTAAAAAACATCCCTGAGGCGAGTTTTCATATGTTTTCCATTCCCAAGGTTCTGCAAAGGTGTCAAAAAGCCGCATATGTGCTATACCTACCTCCGCGGGTAGCAGTGCTGCTGACGATGATGATTGATGTGGAGTGTCTGTGTTGCAACCTTTGGATGGCAACTAAAAATGCTATGACCTGGTGCCATTGCAGATTTTTCCCTGTAGACTCTTGTGACCACAACCCTGGCCTTGCCATATGCCCAAAGCATGTTGGATGCCATTTGCGGAGAGAATTGTTTCCACAGGCCGCTATCAATCTCAGTTCAGGCGTTGAGATTTTGATGAAGAGCCACACAAACAAACCTCTACCTACGATGCTTGAGAGAAGCTACCAATCTGCTGTTCCTTGGTGCCTGTGCATTCCAGACATCCATCCTCACCAAGATTACTCTCTTCGATGTGCTTATGACCTCATTGACTGTGCAAAGCAACAGTGTAGTTGGCGAAGACTGCAAAGAGCTCTTCATGGCAAACATCCAAAGTTGCATAAGCCCAAACCAGATTCGAGACCTTGCAGCCACTAAGCTGGAGACCATGAGTTTTCATCACTTGAGGGGTTCAGATGCAATATACCAGGAAATCATCCAGATTTCTCAGAATAAGAGCTGGTTGTGTATTACAATCGGTTGAAATATACATTCAAATTCACCCATCAGAATTTATGTGAAACATACATGTACTGTTTCTTGGTGTCCGGTTCTAGAAAGTATTGCACAGGGGCATGTCTTGACCCTTGACATTTGGCTGCTCTCCCCCTCAGGCACAGCTTCCACCAAGCGGCACTTTGCCGATCAAAAGAGCGGTGCTCTTCGATGGATCGCTTTGCCAACCTCAGCGATGAAGGTATGATGGTGTTCCTGTTGTGTCAGTTTCGCCAATGGAAAAACCCCTTCATTCCAGGGATGGAGATTCCAAGAGTTTCCAACTCCAATGGACATTTTCCTGAGCTTTCGAATGGCCAAGCCACATGTCGAAGAGCTGTGGATGTTTGTTTTTGGACTTGGCGAAAGCCCAGCAGAGGTTGGCAATGGTATGCCTGAGCATAAACATAAGCGTTCATAGAACAGGGCCAAAACCTAAAGCAATTCCTGAAGCAACCAACGCCATCAATCAATTTTGGTGGTGAAGCGTTCTGAAATGCTATGTGCCGTTGAAGCAAACAAAGGGGGCGTTGAATGCATTACAATTCGACCAGAAAGCTAAATTCCAATTCCCAAGGCCGATGCCTGATGCAAAAATTCATATATGGTCTGACCATCAATGGTTTCTTGTGGCTCCGCCACCCTGTTTACACATCATTGCATACTGAGCAGCGGAGGAAGGTCATTGCAATCCAGGGCTGCCGATGCGAGCTGTCCAAAGAGTACTCGTTCCTGAAAGGCGGCTCCCCGCAAAACTTCGCCCTACTCCTACCTGTGCCACCAGCTTATGAGAGGAATCCTGGCTGCAAGCTTAAATGAAACAGTATCAGAATCGGAACAATTGATATTCTCAAAACATCAATGGGGTTACTTTTGCTATATAAATATTTCACTTCCCCACTTAGTTCAAATCATAAACTCATGTCGTTTCCTCGCCATTTTTAGGCCCAGCATCTGCTTGTCCAGCTTTTGCAAATGCCCAAGCAGTCATCGAGATGTCAATGAAGCGTCCAGAATTGCCTTGGGAGAATGGCACAGCTTGCATTGCAAACAAAAGGCGGCGACCTAGCCCAGCATGCTAAATCGATCATGAGTTACAATGGTGGAATTGTTGGAATGCTGGTCCCTGCACCCTTGACAAATACTGGTGCAACGGGGGCCTGTGACATGATGTAAAATACAAATACAATACATCAGCATCGCTACCATCAGTGCCACTTGACCAAACCTACCGTGGAAACTGAGCCACAAATCTTCCGCGCTGCTTCCTTGGAGAGCGCCATCCAGAGATCAGAGCGCTCTCGAATTTGCAACCTTCACAACACCCCATGCTTGGAAGTCTTTTCAATATACATGCGTGGTTGCATTGTCCATAATATATGTACATATATGTACGTCTGATATGTGTGTGTATCTGTGCATCTGTCTAAGACCAAAAAATTCCTGGGAAAACACCAAACTAGTGGGAATTCAGATTTGACAAGCTCTTCCAATCTGTGAATACGGAAGAGATTTACCAGGAACCACTAATTAGATGTGTATGGGCAATCCTTGCCAACCATTCTGGGCATGTTGCTGCTGTCCAGCCAGCCCCTGTTAGCAGAATGCGAACAAAGAGGCTTTGCCAAGACCCATGCCAGCCTTGGGTTCATGCCGACCATCACAGACCGCAAGCCAAAGTGGCATCAGAAAACAGCAATAAAACAATAAAGACAGAATAACCACGACGTATCGTATGTCTTTATCATACTCTATCATTTTGTACCCATCGACTTTCAGCAGCTCCAAACCTTATCATAGATCTGGCAGAACTGTCAATATTTCCACGAACCTGTAATATGATTTTGGGGCCCTTTGCAAACAAGCTTTCCAGCATTGGTGCCACTTTGTATCACTTTCGGGTAGCAGCATCTTCAAGCAAAAAGGGCTATCCATGAAACTAAAAAACTATGTAGATAATCAAAATTGACATTCTAAAACATCCTGATAAAATGAAAGAATGCTAAGAAGTAAGAATCCATGAAAATGCCTTGACCAAAGGCTGTATAGTGATGCATCGCATGCGCAAGACAAAACATCTTGTTCTTCCACCATTTCTTGGTAAACTGGTTTGATATGTCACCATTTCAGCTGAAGATGCCAGCGTTTAGTGTCGATTAGCTTTGACTGCGTCAGTTCTTTTCAAGGTTGTTTAAGGTTTCAATAGTCTTTGTTTGTTTCCGCGTTTCTGTAGATGTTGCTAGATTTTGGTGGCATTCCTAGGGTTCTGGTCAGGATGCCAACCTTTCAACATCCATTTGATAGACTCTTGAATTTGCTAATGCGACTAAAAAGAGCTCCAATGATTTCAGAAAACCCGAAACCACCAAAACCAAAAGAGGCCTCCACATCTTAAGTCAAGGGTGATTCCAGGGACTCCCAATAGTGGGACCCAGTTATGGTAAGCTTCCCATACTATTCCCATACCATTCCCATTTAGGGATTCTTATGGGAGTGCGATGGGAATAGTATAGGTAGGTCCAATTATTGGGGCTCCGTGAAAATCCCACGGATTGAGAGGCCAGGCTTGAGGCAAATGCACAGGCCCCAACTGCAGTACCCTGCTATCTAGTGCAATAATCATATATATATATATTCAATTATATATGTTCAATTGTATGTGTCCCTTACATGTGCGTATATTAACAAATATATATATATATATATAATATATATATAATCGCCTGACACTCACTAATCTTTCAACTCAACTAGATGATCCTATCTCAGGATCAATCTCCCTCTCAGCTGAGGCACTTGGCTGCATCTGTGGGTCCAAAATCCTCCATCTTCACCACTGATCTGTCCAGCACTGCCTTCAACAAGACCGGATCCTGCTGAAGGCACAAAATCCAAAATTGCAGGATATCCGGATATGCCATCAATATCCATCGATCCATTCCAAAAAAAGGAAAGGAATTTTATATATCTTTCCATTCTGTACATCTATCAGAAGTACAAATTTTGAAAGTCTTCTGAGTTCTTTTGGGACTATCAGTTTGATAGCTATGACAGACTTCACTCTCTCTTTCTCTCTGTATGACTTCAGGGTACCACCAATGGGAGTCCAAATTGGATGAGCACCTGCCTCAAAGTCTCTGATCCTTGCCAAGGCATAGGCCAACATTGAAAGCCCTGCATTGCAATGCGGGTCCCCTATTTCCAAAGACTTCCACAGGGATCCTACTGCTGTGACCAACAGTCTAAACCTACCAATCCAGGAGGCAATCCAGGACTCTGCAGGCTTCGGTGCCGGCACATCTTCCGAATCATAATGGATTCATTCAATGGTACCCGCTACCCGCTACCCGGGCCCTCAACATGTTATCCGTTTCAGGAACTTGCCATGCTGACAAAGCTTTCACGGAGAAACATGGCACATTCGTACAAAGTATCAACAACAGATAACAAAAAACAACAAAATTAATAAAATCATATATGTTCACAATAATGCTGTCTATGGCTCATGGTCCGTGACAATGATATCAATATCTTAATTTCACACCGCCTCGCCTCGTGGCTCTAGGCGCGCCACGGAGCTGTGCATGCGACGTTGCAACTCCTGCCAGGCCTTGGGCAACAAAAAGGATGACTGAAACGATTCAGGCCTAACAAGTTGGAGAATTGTATTCTGAAACTTTTATTTCAATGATTTTCAATGCAATACCAGGTATACACTTTCAATTTTCACTATAATCTGACCACTTCCATTTCTTTTTTTCGTTGTCGTTGTCTACCTCCATCTTCAACTACCAAGGGGCCCGATTCTCCCGGTAGAGTTCCAAACTTTGATCCTCACAGATGACAATCTACGACTGATGACAGGTTTAACTCAAGTAGAAAACATGGTGCATTCTGAAAAAAGGACCCTTCATCATGCGTATCTTTCATCACTCTTTCTCATTTCAGATCATCAAATTGGACAAGTTGGTGCAACAGCCGCACCTGTGATATCTTGGGGATTTGTGCCACCGCAATGACTGTGTTGCCAGCATCGAAGTGTTCAATCTCCTGTGAAAAGCCGGACAGGTTTACTCCAATCTCAATCCAAGGGATCCTGATTAAGTCAAGATCCAGTTGATCTAAGAAGCAACACTTATCAAACAAATCAACAGATTCCAACAGTGACTCCAGCAGTCCAAAGCTACAAGGGTCATCGTGATTCATCACCCAAGCATCTCCTACACATCACCTTTTCATGACACTCTAACTCGCACCAGCCTGTCCAATCAGTTCGAAAAGATCTTGCAAGCTCTCCTCACCAGGTCACCAAAACTATGTTGGACCATGCCTCATGATTCTCTCAGCAACATCTGTTTCATTTGGGGCTTTGGACCCTCACGGTACAACAGTATGCTCCTGCTCCCTGATGGCAATGTCCAATTGAATCTGGTTCGGATGTCTCACTCCAATGGATGCGAAGATTGGCGGAGGGCCTTTGCAGGAACCATTTTGCGGCTTAAGTCAGCCATACTATGGTATTCCACCCAAAAAACTCGTCACATGAAAATTACAAACTCATAAGTCACCCTAAGTTGCTACCAACTCCGACTGCTGGTGGTATTCCTGAATCCTGCCACCTGTTGGTCATTTTATATCTATGTCTGTATCACCATCATCCCGCGGCCTTTCTTCCCTTCTTGCCAAATCTTGGCATTGTAGAACCTCGTGGCTTCAAATGACCAAAATGGAAATTGGTCTAGCAGCAATCCTTCCTTCTTCATACTTTACCCGCATTCTTGTCACTTGGTCATTTGATTTATCTTGAAACAAAGGCGACTCAAAGGTGATTCCAAGCAACGATGCCATCACGATGCCATCTGTACGACATGGCGACACGGAAGCCTTGTGTTCGTGGAGTTTGATATTCACGAGCTGAGTGAGATGATATATGTTTGAAATCAATATTGTAAACAGAATACACGTAATCTAACTATCTAACTATGTATATGTTCAGGTTACATGTATGTACATCAAACCTTCAATACATGTGCTGGCTGTTCAATCTGGATACTTCCGGCACGATTCAAACCTTATGTGAAGCAGCTCCTTCAACAGCCCATTCAATGTATTTCAATTTCCGTCGCACTGGAAGAGAAACTCTTGTTGGAGCTCAACTTCAGGGCAGTGGCAGTGTTGAAAGAAGTTATTCCACTATGATTCTACAGCCTGACTGTCATCACCGGCACTCTGCTTTTTCGATCCGGAATCGTTGGACACGTACGGCACATGTCGACATGACAAGCAACCCGAAGACCATGAAGATCTAAAGCAAGTTAGCTTAAGTCTGTTAAGTGTTCATGGTTTTCATAGCCATCAAGAAATACCGGGTCAGAGAAGGTTGGCTTGCCGGCATACCATCCTGGATGATGGTGCTTAACCTGCACTGAACCCTTTAGATCCCTTTAGTGTATCCTGTGTGTTTGAGGTTTGGTTGTGCAACGCTCAGGCTGTTGTGTCTGCTTTTCCTGTTGGCACTATGGTCCAAGGCCGCCAGCGCATCAGCGAGCCGTAACAATTCCAAGAAAGACAAACCATGATACCCATATGTGCACAACTGACCATATGGATGCCAACAATTTCCAACTATCCATGTTCATGCTGATGGAACGAAAACACCTAGACTTCGCACATGTTAGCAACCCTAGCCATCCTTGTACCTCAGGTGCTCTGCAACAAAAGGATTCCGAACCTGGACCGCTGAGATCAAAATAGCGCACTGACGAATGAAAATGAGAAGGATGACACTGAGGGTTGGAGAAACTCATACTTACAAGTGTCTGCTATGTTTCTTCTTTATTGAATAGTTTTCTCCATTCCTCCGGTTTTTTCCCCCTGCGGCCTCTTAGTTCAGCATCTCCAATGAGGCCTTTTGTTGCAAACTGATTGGCTTCAACCAGAGTTCTCCTTTCACAACTATCAGTTATCCCAAATCGTTATGATTTTTCTGTTCAAGATCCATGATGGCTTTAAGCCACAGGATTGGACATCAAAAATACAATCTTTGAAAAAAAACTGTCCATCATATTCATGATCCATCATTAACTGATCATCCATCACGATCCATCAGATTCGTTGTCCATCATTCATTGGTCATTGTCTCACCTCCAAACCGTAAGATTTGCCCAAAGTGGGAAGCTTTCCAGCTTGATTCATCACACCACACTGAAGCAGCCAAGCAACAAGGAAATGTTGAGCTCCAAGATCTCAGAATGTCTGCTTGATCAAACACCTCGGACTTCTCCTTGCAATGCCAGCTTCTATCTGTTGCCTCAGCTTCTTGGAATAGGCAACTGTCTGGGTGCATGCTTCATAAGATGCAGCGCATCATTGAGATCCCCGGCTGCTTTCCAGTCTTAAAGCTGAGACAATGTCCACCTGCAAGATCCTGTCCCAATCAACATAGGTGTGTCTCAAAATGGCCGGCATAAAAACACCTAGCTTCCTACTAAAACTGTAATGCAAAGGGTGTTTCGGGGCTCCCATCCCACATCCATTCACCACAATGCCATAATGTATCCTCTACTATGTATTTCTGTATTCCTCGTAGTTGCAGCATACTCATTGCCGACATACACCTCGCCAGATGTCAAGCTGTCAACTCAAAGTGGCGTGCCTTTACTTTCAACCAAATCCCCTGGTGTGATTTTTTTCGGACTCCAAGGAAATAAAAAATCATCTGGATCTCATTCTATGCAAGCCCATCCTGCTCCGAATCGCTGGTTCCTGGCACATCTGGTGGGTTTTATTTAAGGCTCTAAGATTAGAAGGAAAGATTTCCAACAGTCCAGATACACCACAAAAGGTTTCACTCCAGCTTTCTCCGCAGTTTCTTTTTCTGAAGACAGAACTTCGGCCAAAGCTTGATGATGATGATGATGATGATGATGATGATGATGATGATGATGATGATGATGATGATGATGATGATGATGATGATGATGATGATGATGATGATGATGATGGCAATGATGGCAATGATGGCAATGATGGCAATGACAATTTTCTCTAGATTGTGGCTTGTATGTTCCACGATTGGTTCAGTCAAATAGGGTGGGGCGCTTTTTTCCATCAGGCGCTTTCCGGATCTTTCTAGGTTTTTGCCCCGTGACAGGACAAGGGTGGACACGCGGGATTTGGTGACAGCATTTGGAAGAACCATGTTGCCCAGCATATCCCAAGTCAGATTCGAAATGGTTCGAATGAAACGACACATGCCAGCTTCTGAATGCTATCAGCCTCTGGGGTTGACTCTTGATGCTTCTTGAAAGCATCAGGAGGTTGTCCAGTCCACTTCGTGAGAGGAACCCCAGATATGTAGGCATGCCCGGGCATGCCCCGGTATGCCAGCAGGCTCAGCCCTCCGCCGCCAGCACCGCATCTTTGAAAAACCTTGCGCGTTGCCCGAGATGTTTTAAGTAATACCACAAAGGTGGTCAAACATTTTTTCTAAGGATTTTGGAGCGCAGTCTGTTACAAAACCCCGCAAGATCGGCGAAGTCTTGCAAGACTTTCATACCAAATCCCAAATTACCAGGTCAGATTCCCTCAAATCACGTTGATTGCAAGGGAATTGATCACCTTTACTTTCCACCTAGAAACAGAACGGCTTCTTCATTCAGCTTGGACATCAACTTCTCATATGCAGCGTCATCATCCAAGCCGGGTCCTCCGAAAGGGTCCAACAAGGCTTTTCCAGTCCTGGTCAAAGTCTCATTTTTAACAGGAGCTGCATGGAGCAGCTGCATTTTAGCTGAAAAACACACATGGGTTTGGATGGGGTTTGGATCATGGTTGGGCAACTGAAGCAGTTTTGTCTTTTCAACCTTATTCACATCTATTGACACCAATGTAGCTGGATGAGGGGGGCTTCCGAATGGTGCGAAGGAAGCCTTAGATTGACAGGGGATGATATCAGCTATGACCAACTAAATCGATAGTGGAATGGAATGAAACGGTTTGAGATCCGACTTGAAGCTACTGCCCCACCGACTTTTCAATAGCATCCACACAGCAACATAGACATCTGCAAATCAAATTGAATCAAAAACTTGAAAGGAATCCTCATGTTCATCACTGGCCGGTGGTCTTGTCACCAAAAAAACTCCACCCCTCTGGTTGAGTCGAAGATGTCAATAAGTCAGACATTCCCGTGTGTTTTTCTAGGTTCTTTTGCCATGTGCTGCAATGGAGGTCACAGGAAGAGCACCAATAACACTTGAACTTAGATGCAAGCCAGGCATCTTCCCCAATTTCTTGATACCGATTGTTTCCAGGAAAGCATCGGCCGTCTTCTCGTCCCAGAGAAAGACACAATGCCTTGAAGGTAGTTGCTTCATCATTCAAAGGAATAGCATGTTGAGAGTGCATGCCCCTGTTTTGGGGAGGATGAATCTCAAACAAGCTTTGCAATTCATGGAACATGTATGAATTAATTTGTTGCAATACTTTCAGTGAATAACCGGGGACTGGGGCCTTTGGGGAATAGTCAAACTGGTGACAGTAATTTCAAAATCGCAACCCAGAAATTTTGACCCAAGTATACCAAGTTGCTCTTTGAGCTTGTCCGGTGGTGCAAAGACAAAGGATGGATCCGTGGTCACTTGATCTTCAAAGAACTTGCCCCCGATCTTCTTCCTTCGCTGCGGGTACCCCAAGGTGGGAGCTGGAAAAATGGACGGATCACTGACATGGGAGTTGATGGTTGTCACATTGAGGTCATCGAAATCTATATACTTGAAAGTTTGGGATATGATATGTTAAAGATGGTCAAAGACTTCCAAAAATACGAAGTTACCTCCCCGTTTTTCTCAGGTTCTCCCGGGTCAAAACCGCTGTCATCCTTATGATCCCAAGGTGCAAAGTCTCAGGCCACATCTTCTGTTGCTCAGCGTTCATCCATTCTACCTGGAGGCATCCATCCACCGAATCGAATTTTAGACCTCCCCCCCCCCCCAAACAAAAAAAATAGATTCATTCCACTGGTCCTCAAATACAGAATGCCTTCGGATTTCCAGTGCCAAAAAAGTCCCAAAACTTTTTCATAGTGATTGTTTTTCAGCTACCATATTACTTTTGGATACTTACACTACAACTGACGCTGTCCTTTGGTATCCTTTCGTTCATTCCCTGTGTGCCTCGTCCATCACAAGCATGGCACCATTCAGCTTCCCAGACACCTTCGGGACTGTCATGTCAGAGTCAAACCTGGTCAGTGGTTGTGGTTCTCATATTGAGGTGAGACTGCCTCAAAGCAAGGAATCATCATTCAACAAAAAAAATGAACCAGAATTATCCAACGTAATTCTCAACTGGTTTACTGGTTTACTTGTAGTTTGGGTTGGTGAGATGTAGTTCTTTCATTGCAGAATAGTTACCCCACTCCCTTCCAGAAGGAGATCTCCAGATTCCAAATTGACAGCCCGAGGCATTTCTGCTGCTAGTAGTTGCCCCATTGAAAGTTTACATTCCATGATAAATAAACAGGGCATAATATGGTACAGCCTGCCTGAAACCCCGCAGTTTTCATAGTGTCTTAAAGTGCTTTTGGACTTTATAAATTTATAACAATTTGCTAGTACTACCATGATGAAATCACCTAAGCCGAGGACTCTTCCAAGGCTTCCTTGATTTGCTCCGCATCCTCGGGCAGTAATCTGGATGGGTATTGAAACTTGTACCACATTTGTTAGGTTGCGTTCATTACATTTATATAAACCCTAAAACCTAAAATGTCTCGCTCACTTGGGGGAATCATCTGCCAAACAGTATCAAACAAATAGCAAACAGTCAAAATGACAATCAAAAACAGTGGACCATCCTAAAGGAACAAATTCCACAAGCTGTCTGCGCAGGTGCTGAAATATGAAAGCTGCATCCTGTTGTCCAAAAAAATCCCAACTCGCAGAAATCCTCATAGGCATTGGGTATGCCGGGTATGCGCTTCTGCTCGGTTTCAAGAACTGATCAAATTCATTCAAGTTAATGAAAAAAAGTTGTAGCCACTGATCCCGTGATGCACAAATCAATCCCTCCGATGAAATCCCCACTTGTTCACCAGACTTCTCCAAGTATCTGTCCAAAGAAAGGGGGCATAGTACACTGACGCGTCCTCTGAGTTCCCCAACTTCTGAATTGGAGGACGGAAGTCTCCTGGAAAAGGCAGACTTAGCCAAGGCGAACCACAATTGAAAAGGATAGATCAATGCCTGGTGATGATATGTCATCATATCTGTTCATATCTGTTCAAATTGAATTGAAAAACCAAATTGCCATGATTGCCTATACGCCTATACGATTTTCAAGGTGAAAAACAGCAAAGGTACAGGGTCTGAAACTTCCATTTCTCGGTCCAGCTCGCTCTCTTGGCCGAGAGTAGCACTGCTCGACTCCCATTCGCTTTTACATGGTTTGGCCCGATGTGCTCCTTTCTTGCTCTTCTTCGGACCCACCATATCACCGCCAGCTGTGCCGTCGGTTGATGGCGCCGTTCCTTCAGCAGCAGCCACCACCTTCTTCAAAAGCGCTAAGGCATCCGGTTTCAGCTGGGCAGCCATCTCCTCAAACCACGTGCAAACCTATGTCAATAGCCCAAAAGAATCCAAAAGAGGCATTAGAGCATGCTAGCCATTGCTCCTCTACAATGCTTCTACATTGGACTTCTCAATGCCTCCCAACCATGCTTCCCCGCAACGTTTCTCCTTTACTATTCTTCCGAATGCTTCCCGTCTAGACTTCTCTTCAACACTTCTTACATTTTACAACACTACCCGGCCCTTGACACTTCTCGGTAATATACCTACCTGCGAAAACGCAAAGGAAGCTGGGTTTCTAGTTCGAAGTCCTCAAGGTAGTAATATACAGCATGTGTCCATCTGCAAAAAATCCCCCCAAATTCTGCAATTCGATCTGTCTTGACAGACTTTGTACATCAGCAACCAAGACCGAAGCACACAGGACTTTCAATTCAACAAACCTCATCATGGGGACCTGGAAGTCCATTACGATCCTTCAACCCTCCCCTCGAAATCATTCGAAATCAGCACACCCGGGCTGCCCCAAATGTGGTCCTTGATCTGCTCATCTGAAACCTCCTTTGGATTGCTGGGCATTGCTGAGGCACCTGCTCCCATGGCTCTCGAGTTGGAAATGTGTTCGATGGTCACACCGTCAGATCCTTGGGCCCAAATTACTGAGGCTGACTTCCTTGGTCAAACACTGCAGATCCTCCAAACATCCACTGAAACAATATCTCTATCAAACAAGAATTATAGGTAACGTACCCAATATACACACGTGTTATATTGTGGATTGCGTACGGTATGAAACGGTATGTATAAAATATAATGACTTGACGCGAAATCATTGAAATCATCTGCGTGCGGTGAAAGTTTTATACCGAAATTCAGCAAATGGGGCCTCCGCATCGACGAATCAAATAGCTCCATCCAATCTATGTTTCAACACGTCCTGTGGCACGTGCTGCAAAACTCTGACCAGGGTGCCAGCAAGGAGGTTCCCAAAAAGTGCATTAAATTACAGTATATATTTCTGTCTAGCTATCTAGTTTCATCAATGCTATTGCCACCGGGATCAAGTCTGCAATGGTCCGTGCCAATGGTTTCATCGTACCAGGGGAAGCGAAAATCTTCAGAGTTTTCCTTTGCGCGACTTAAAGTTGTCAGCCTACACAGTGATATGCAGGAAAACACAAGTAGCAGTAGCATGTTAGCATGAATATTGGACAATATTGGCGTGTTCCATGAATTTCAGATTCAGTCATTCTCAACTTTCGTGGCCTTCGTCACAAATGTGTCTTTGATGATCCAACACCATCCCTCCGCCGATTGTTGCCTGAAACCAAGATTCGCCCCCCTTGGGAGTGGTCAACACCAAATGGAGAAACATCTTCCCCGATGGATCGAATATGGGCAAAAATATTACATGATATTTATAGACATATTTACGTGTATATATATTAATGTATTATATACATTTCTATATAATCTAGTGCATGTCTTAATTTCAAATACACAAATCTTCAAACACTACTCACTCCTGATTGTCCTGACTGTACTGACTAAGAAGACTCCGTCATGATCGTGAAGTCTGACAGGAAGAAAACAAGGTCACGTTGTGTCAGAAGTCAAGGAATATCATTCACCTTCAGCATGAGCCTTCTGAATCCTTCTTATAAATCAACAACGGACATCTCAAGTTTTGAGGGTAAGCACGGAACAAATAGCTCAGGCTCAGACCAAACATCAGCCAAAGCACCACCACATCTTTTGACTCTTACGATGAATGTTCTACAAAGATCCAAAAACAGCATGGTCGAAACTTGGATGTTCCATGGAGCATGTACGTGTTCACTATGTTTCAACGGATTTCACTTGCACAAGCAGTCACTCGAGCCACGACATAGCACCAAACATGCTGCAAGGCTGAACCAAAGTAGTACCGTAAGCCGTAGGTCATATCTACATAATATATCACCTACTTATTAATGCTTCAAGTGTACATTGAACATCCGCTTTACCCAGATAAGCGCAAACTGATTTGTAATGACGGCCTTTTGGACCGTACCAGGATGCCATTGAAACAAACTACCAAATGCACATCACGAAGTCCACCTCATGAATTCCCATGGCCAGTATCATCAGAGCCACAATCACTGTGATGACTCATGACTCACAAAATCAAGCCATAAACCACCATCTTCACTCGGGGATCCGGGGGCCGATAACGACTGGAAGGCAATGTTCCACCAAAAAATCCGAGAAAACCGTTTAGATCCTGTTAGCCGGTTGTGACATTTTTTTCACACATGCGTTTTTTTCTCAGCCAGCTTCCTGTGTGCGCCGTTTTTGTCCAAAGTCCTTGTTTGGACGGAAGAGACCAGAACCTCGGCGGGATTGAGCCAAGGTTTCTCTGACTTTTCTGCAGGCCGAATATGGGCACAAGTAGAGGCTGCATATCGCTGCATATATTGTTGGAGCATAAGTAGTTCACATCATCAATAGACGCCATGGAGTGACAAACACTAAGGTTCCCAGCCTGGCCAGTAACGACGATCTTCATTCCTTTCAGGCTGCGAAGTTGATGAAGGATTGAAAAAAAACAAAGGTCCTGGTGATTTCATGAACATGAAATTTTGAACAAACGATATGCTTCTATGAAAATGAATCCTACCGGAATTTAAAATGCATGTTGATGATATTTTCGTGTATGTATATGCTTGCCTTTTAAAATCTTGTCGTGGTGATGTTCACTTTTTCTATCTTCTTGTTAAAGAATCTGCCGGATGGGGGGAAAACATGGATCTATCATGACCACCTTCTGCACTCCGGGACCAATCCAAAGCCAAAAGCTGAGGGCTCCCGACATCACCAGAATATCTTCCTCTGGTATCAACCTCATCCCGGTACAAAAAGTCAAAAATAGGACCATTGTGAAGAATCTGGTATTTCTGGATAACTGCCAAAGGATTCCCAACACCTTGTTGGTGCACTTCCCAGCATACCCTTTGCATGCTGAATTCATCAGCAAATTTGCTTCAAATTTTCCCAATGATGATGGACAAACATCTCTGCAAGCTACAACCCTGGCAACAAAATGGCAGTATGCAGCAATAGCTTCCTGATCATGACAAAATGTTGAGTTGGGCATTCCGAAATATCATATACAAGTACTGTACATAGTATGGATGTGCATATGCACATACCAAATTTACAAACATTTACCTTGACATCAACCACCTCACTTTTTTCGTAAGAGCTGCACCTAGGAGCATCCCTGAGATTCTTGGACTTCAAGTTTTTCCTGCGGAAAAAAAAAAGTAGATCCAATTGCACAAAGAAATGATTATCCAGGTTATCTGTTTGTGTGGTTAGATGTGGTTAGTATCATGTATATACGAGTATGATACTTAATCACCGCAAGGTTTTTGTGTCAAAATACCTCTTCACCAAAGGCCGTTCTCATGTGAACTATATCCTGCATTTGCATGCTGAATTCCCCTAGGTTTTTGGGGATAGGTAATGATACTGACAATGCTGAAATCCCAAGATGACTCAGGGATGTGAAATCTGCAAGTCCCAAAACTGCAACCTTTACCAATTCAGTTGCCTTCTGTGAAATCATCCGAAAGCAGCCAAGAAAGTACATTAAGCCTTTGAGCATTTAGCAGAGACGTCTCGCTTCCTTGAGGATTCTCTAGTCAGGTGTGGGAAATCTAAGCCTAACACATGTTCAAATCCAGGAAGTGGTAAGAACCAGTGGAGACATCCACTTGCAAGGCTGGTGTTAACTACTGTCATGCTACATTGGCTTGATATCATCACATTGCAACTTCCATCACTCAAATAATTGGCCACATGGCATGCCAATGATCAACAAATGATGCAGGTACCCTGGACGGTTTTCCAGGCGTGTTTCTTTTTGTTCCTCCGCTTTTTTGGCAAGTATGACCCATCTTAGGTCATAGCTTAGCCACTGAAATTCGCGGCAGAGACGATATCAGTATCTAAGTCCGAGCTAACAAGATATCTGCATCGTAGGCCATTGTAGGAGCAGTGTGACCAGCCTAAACCAACCAGGAGTTGAATGGCAGCATACCAATGGTTATCAGAATCAAAGGTACGTTTAAAAAAAAAACGATGTTGCCTTCTTAATTCTTACCCTTTCGGGATGCGGATGCCTTGAATTTTTTGATTCCACTCAGGAAGCAAAGGGCACGAAACTGACCTGCCATCTCAAGCACCATGAAGGGACGTTGATCTGAATGTGCATTTCGTCTATTACAACAACAGGCCTCTCAGCGAGCATAATTCCCCATATATAAGTGTGCGCGAACCAAAAAAAACTCTTCACAAGGCAACAAGCTTCTGCTAACTCTTGCCTCTTCTCCACAAATTCTATTAAAGTCTCAATACCATCAGCAGAATCAGAAACTTCACACAGCACCAGCACTCCCACTCGTTGTATCATTTTTTTCATCTCATATTTGCGCACGGCAAAATTACACATCACTAGGACGACAAATCCCGGTAGATTTGGAGCTCTCACAGCAACTCTCACAACTTGCTGGGTCCTGTTGCAAGGACTGCCCGAGCGAAGATGTTCTTCAACAATAGTGGCATTCCTGCGGAAGGCAGGTTCACCCACAAAATGTCCATGTGCTACCTAACATATACATTAATTATCAATTAATGTTGTGGTGAACAGTTTCGCCTTCCGACGAAACCTCTCTTACATGACGTAATCACGTAATCATACAAACATTACGCAAACAACATATATATATATATACATATATAAAAACTATTAAAAACTTAAAGAACTGCAGACATGCATTTTCAACCATCTGGCATCAACTGTCGTCCATGTATCATCCTGCACGTGGCCAAAAAAAAACTCTTGCCGGCCTGTGGTGTCCATTACAAGGTGTGCATGCCCAGCTGGCATGCATGTTTTCATCTCTTCTGCAACATCTGGTTCAGCAATGAAGATTGCATGGGCATTCACACGCTGCTCACCAGTCAAGGCCTCAATACAAAGGTTGCACATAAAATCTTCATACTTTGATCATTCCGAGAATTTCATGGTTCGAACTTTCC
This sequence comes from Breviolum minutum Mf 1.05b.01, assembly GCA_000507305.1. NCBI lineage: Eukaryota > Dinophyceae > Suessiales > Symbiodiniaceae > Breviolum > Breviolum minutum. The sequence continues at coordinate 42,352 of DF239334.1, read as the reverse complement.
ACTTATTGGACCTTACTGCCTCATACTTGCGACACTCAAAACAAACAGCAAACATTGATGCACCGAGAAGCCATGGCCAAATCCTGTGGAGAGATACCATATCCTTCAGGGTTTTAGATGCTATCCAAGCTCGGTTCGGTGCCAGGTGATCTTGATTAAAGTAAATGGAAATTTTCTGGTCGCAAAAAATTCAAAAACATGTGTTTTCTGAAATATATATAAATATCATATATATATATACATACAGTATATATACACATCAATTTCAACAAATGGCTGTGCAAACATTTGTCTGGATATGCCTTCCTCAACCCCCAAAAGAATCCTCGTAGGTTGGCATCAGAAATGAGGAACACAAAGTAGTCGTCTGCTTCGTGCTTCACAATCCTTGGTCACAAAGAGCTGCAACTGGACCGTCAAACATGCCAACCCAACCTGCTACTCCCTTGGGCACTTGAAGGTTCAACTTCTGTGACCGGGGGGCCTTCCATGTAAATGTCCAACATCATACAAGAACCTAACGGAATCCCATCTACACCATGGGTATAACTGTCATAACGTGCTCCCATTTCTATGGATTTCTCGTCTCGAAAGTAGCTCGGTCTCAAAAATCACACTGCATACAGATTGCCAGGCACGCATCTGAACCTGAAGCTCTGGCAAACACGAAGATGCGGTATGATAAATGATACCCTTTCCACGTCAAACCTCACGGATATTGAATATTGACTTTCTAATTCTTGTCTACTTTTCACATCCTTCCACCGTCCACAGAGATCAAGTATCTCTTCCACTGCTTTGATCCCAGCCGACAGGGTGTTGTCACCACTTCGTGCTGTAGCTGCATGATCAGTCATTGCTTCCACCACTGCAAAGCGCTCCACTCGATCACGAGGATGTTCACCCATCTTAACAAATGGCAACCAATCGCTTTCACCGCTGTGGCCAATGATTTCATAGATGTACCTTCAGATGTCAAACTGACCCACGCGGCCCGGAAGCGAAAAATCTACAGTATGTTTGTCGCTGTTTATGAGTCTCTTTACATGCAATTCTTTGATGTGCAGATGATAGCAACTGCTGGTGGAGATGTATGAGACATGAGCACACAGTGGGCCTGGGGGAGTATACCTAGTGAGTTGCAAGCAACAATAACTGATATGTGAAGCAACTCCCGCCAGGGAAATGTGTGAGGTACGTTTCTCATCATTTCTCGGGATCATCGGCATCAACACACCATAGAAATGTCCAAAAAAATTGAAAACTTGACTGAAGCAAGTGTTTGAGCGACTTGTGTTCCAAGCCAACCAAGCTTTCCATGATCATCACCATGGTGGCACAAAGCCTATCTAATCGTCCATCTCCATTGAAAACTGCCATAGAGCCACTCACGTCAACCACAAAAGACAAACGCTTTGGCATGGATTGTATTAGGTTTCGATCTTCGCGTTGCCCTCGGCGTTTGAAGACATTCTTCTCCCCAATCGCCAAATCCACAATCTTGTTATCGTCAAACCTGAGATTTGACCAGGTCACGACTTCAACTGGGGAAGACTCCTCCGGCCACATTGGGATGTTGTAGAGACTTGAAGTGCCGGGTACGTCAATTGAAAGGGGGACTTGCAAAACTCCTGGCTCTATCATGTAGCATGTCATCGTTGGAAAATTGTATTGTTCTCAAAACCCATTTGCATTAGTATAATGGTAATCATAATCATGAAATCATTGTCATAATTGTCCCTATTGCTGGTGCTACTCTCGTTGCTCTTTACCACACACTGTTTTCATGATCGTCGTGCTACGCTGCTACGCTTACCATGATTGCCATTGCTATTCTCAGTGCCATCAGATCACTCTTATACACCATGCATCGAATTCTCGAAACTCTCCTTCCATAACAAACAGTAGAGCCTCTCTTTTTGAGCTACTGCTGCACCAACAAAAAAACACCAAGCCCCCACAACAAACCATCCCAAAACGGAGGCCATTTTTAAAGCCCAAAGACTCACCAAGTACTTTTCCACGAAGCCAGGTCCGTTCACGTTCCCTTGCCTCAATAGATTGAAGAATCACTCGTAGTTGCAGAATTTCTTTCTCCACCACTTTGAAGAGTTCATCATATTTGGCATGATCAAAGTCTTTCCTGCCAGACTGGAAATTGGAAGTTGGGACACTTCTATTTTGAGAAGTTGAGATTTGGACTGGTTCTTCCTGGTCCTTCAAAATGCCACCCCAAAACACCTATGATGTAAAAGCTATCAGCAAACATCAACAAGCACCCTTCCTCCCATAATCATGGAAGTGAAAAATGGGTCCCTCCCATATTAGTTGCCTTTCATTTCGGGTAATTTTCCACTTCTATGATTATGGGAGAAAGGGTATCCAAATTCACTCCCATCCACAGGTACCAAAAGTTTGCCAAGCTACAATTCCAATTTCATCTTCTGTATCTTCTTCACCTCCGCAGCTCTTTCCCTTGCCTCCTTGATCACCTTCCCTGCCACCTCCTTCACCTCTCGTTGCCTTGATCCACCACGACCCTTACGGCCCTGTCCACCACGACCTCCGGTGCCTCGGCCACCACGGCCCTTGCGGCCCGAACCACGACCTCCTAAGCCGCCAGAGCCTTCGTTCTGTGACTCCGCCTTCGGGAGAAAATTGGAGTCAAGCAGTGCGGAAGTTGAAGGATTTTGGGGGGGGTAGGGAATGACAGTCTTGGATTTTTGATAATGAATCGTGATGAATTACAGTATGATGAATTGTGGGCAACGCTGAATACCTCCTATCCTTTACTAAACTAGTTTCTAGACGAACAGCCTTGCTGGGTGTCAAAAACATCAGGGCTGGGAAAAAAATGTATCTATTTTAGTCATATATATAGTAGATAATCATATATGTATATAATTGTATATATACACTGAACTAAAATCATATCACACCTCATCATCGTCATCAAAATCTTCCAGGTCTTCATTGTCTCCTGCTTCAGCGTCATCTAATTCCCCTGATTCTATGTCTTCTTCTTCTCCAATGTCAGAATCTTGAGATCCTTTGCGACCCAGCATGCTGCTGTGCAAGGCTTCCTGCACTGTCAAGGAATCAGCCCGCAACTCCAAAATACCTGAGACACGGTCAGGGTAACTTCAGGGGAGAAAAGGGCAAAAAGTGGACCACTTAGACGAGAAAGGAACGATTCAACATGCTACAACTATACAACTCTTGCCATCGTCTGCCCATGGTACGGATATGGGAGTCCGCAAAGAGCAGCGCCAAGCGTCCATCCTCTAATTCGCAAGTTGCAATGCACTCCGGCATTTCCACCTTCTGCACGCGGCCAGTGTCACTACGTTTGGTCAAAAGCAAGCCTTGGTCCTCAGACGCTGAGGGCGTGGGAACGACTCAACATACACACAGTGTTACCTCCACCTGATCGGTACATGTCACAGGTCCAAACAAGTCTTGCGATGAAAACTCTATAAGATGTAATCGCCTACCGACATTGAAAATACTTGCTTTGTCGGGCCTGAATATCCTCATCTGAATCAACAACATGAATAGCCACGACCGCAGATTGGAAATCACTGGGGGTTACCTATGAACCATAGCAGTGATGGAGTGGAGAAGGACCAACGACTTTACAAGCTTCTTCTTGGGCAAGCTGTACACACACGGCAGGAGGAAGAAGAAGGAAGGTGAGGAAGGCAGCAGGAGGGGTTCAACGCCTACCTAGTCAGAAACCTGAAAGTAGACAGCGGGGAATCTCAAGAAATTGATTGGAGGAGAAACAAACAAGCTTGCGGATGCCATCCAAGATGCCAGGAGTCCAAAGGTTTCAAAAAAAAATCCAGCTGAGTTCAAAAAAGACGAGAGCTAAAACATGCGTAAACAACTTCCCTGGGTAGAAAAAGTTAAGGAACTGGGGAAAAACAAGCCGGAATTGATACCAAAATGGACTCCGGACAGAACCCAAAAACGTGCACTGCATCTTCAGATCCTTTGGCAAGAGCATATCGGGCAAAAGAACCGGAGAGGGGGTTGGAAAGTTTCAAGATTCCGAAGGCAAGATCAACATCAAAGAATGTGCCATCAGTCCCCCCACACGATCCGCTCTAGGTTCAAGAGTGCGGGTCGACCAGGATTGTTGATAAGATTCGATAAGCATCCCTAAACTGGTGCAGCAAGATCATCAAAAAGGGATAACGAAGCCACCCAAAAAAAAAGTGTCAAGCCTAACTGCGCAGTCTCACCAAGGTCCAGACCATCTTGGGAAAAAAAAAGTGACAACTAAAAGTCCTCCCGTTATCATCCTTCAATCCAAGGCTCCACCAAGGAGCTATTCGTCCCAGGTCCATCCATTTGAGACTTTGCCCCAAGACCTGGCATCTTCCCCAGCAAAAGGCGTCTCACCGTGGAGTTGGAGACATTCAGAGCTTCCAAACAGAGCATACCATACCTGGTATGTTGGTAAGTCACATGAGCAAATGACACTGAAGCTGTGGGATACAAAAAATGGACCAACCGAAAGTCACAGAAATCTAACTAAACTATTTTAATATATTTTCTAATCTATTATATATAATTATATATATATCAATTAAATCATTCAAGAAGCCGCAAATGATGTCTTTCCAAACCTTGTGTTAGTTCTTTCGTTGCCATCCCAACAGGCCGTCATTGCGATGCATTGGCTACCAAGATGCTTCGCACGAAGAGGCGACTCACCCACTGGCGAAAACACCGAGACCAAGCTGTTGGAAGCTGAGTGCCAACAGGAAACCTGTCGAAGATCGAAGTCAAAGGGTAAAAATCCCTGAAGGCAACGAGAGGCTCTTGAGAGTTAGTTTGAAGACGTTAGACTTCGTGTGGAAACGCTATTGAAATGGGATGAAATGGGTAAGATCTGAAAATGTTCCCGGGGTGGACGTTTTTGCTATCTGAGCACGTGCGAGAAGACATTTAGACGAAGGCTCGACGAGGAACCGCACGAACTGCATCCTTGTCACTCACTTCCAGGTCGGCATTGAAGTCATTCAAGTCATTCAGCAATGGTTCCAAACGTGGATATTCCCAAATGGGAGTCGAAGCCTTTCCCAAATCCAAACCAACAGCCAGAAGTCCAAAGTTTGAAGGCTGCGATGTGTAGGCCATCATCACATGAGCGTTACCGGTCTCATGATTGTCGTGCATGGGTGACCTTAAATCCATCTTTTGTCAGGGCCAAAAAGAAAAACAATAAAAATCAAGCATTTTGCTATTTGCAGGGCCATTTTGATAGTTTTGCTCTAGCCAAAACCTGTCTGAAAGGAGAAACTTCCTGATGCCAAAGAAACGACAGAAGATGATCAGGCAGCGACAGTTCGGTGTCAGCAAGCGGTCTTGAAAAAAATCGTGGCGCTGCTGGTGTTTCCAATGACACCGTGCACAAGAAGACCTCCAAGTCAAAAGATAAAACATGTTGAAGTCTTACGGCATCCCCATTCGCATGCCACAATACCTAAATAAACGTGGTCGTTGTTCATTCGCTGATCACCCGGTGGATGGCTAGCAAACCAACAGGCAAAGAAGCAATACTTCAAAAAGCACCACACAAGTGGACGGTAATCAACGGCCCATGGCTTCAACAAGTCCAAGTTCCCAGAGCCCAGCCTTGCCATCTTGTGACGCTTCGTGGTAGCCTGAACAGCTAGAAAATGCAGATGGGCAGTTTGCAATGTTTGCACATGCTCGCAAAATTATGCACCTTCCAAATACTTTACCAGCCTTTTTTGTCAAAAAAAATGATGGGAAAAAAAGGCGCATAAAATTCCAATCAACATGTCAGAACTGCCTTGGAGCGTCCAAATGAGCTCAAAGCGATCACCCCTTCTGGAGGTCAAGAGCAGCCTACACCTGCTTAGAACGTCCAGGGTCATCAGCCCACCGGTCCTGGGTTTGAGGGATCTTTTGGCTATCATTCCATATTGGGGCAACACCAAACTGCCAAACATCACAAAGACCATGCAGTCTTGACATGTTTGTCACAAAAGTCTTTCAAATGGTTACAGCCAAGTGACATGTGCAATTGAATCCTCACCTGTGAACAGCTACCCAAATCTGCCACAACAAGCTCCTATCGCTGCTCAGGATGGAATCTCTGTCACATGACCACGGTACAGTCCAAGTGCATGTGTTGTCAAAGAGCCACTCAGTGCCCATCCCAAAGAAAATTAAACCACCATGCGCCCTGTGTCGGTTTGTAGCCTTCTGAAAGTTTCCCAACTCTCCCAAGACTTCCCTCTCCTGCCCCCCTTCAGCAAAGATCACGAGATTCTCATGCCACGCTACGAGTCTTGTGTATCCTTCCGCTTCCAATGGAAGGTGGAAGGCATCAACGTGCCCAGAGCTTGGCCGAATACGAAGCAACGAACTGTGCCTTGCATCGTAGGCACAAAGACAACCTGCACAGCTATGGATTGAGGCGATTGAGATGTAAGTGGATTTAAGGGGGATGATCACAGTAGTTTCCAGAGATAGCCAGAGTACCTGGTGATTCACAACTGCTTCGCCTCCAAAAGATATCATGGCAGTGTTCCCGCCATTCGAACGGAAGAGGGCACCATGCCCATTGGGTGCCAATGGCAGCTGGCGGCATTGCTTCATCTTCAAATCGCACACATGCAAAATCATCCTCAGTGGTCATGATCCCTGGCCTCGGTAGTCCTGCTAGAGCCTACTTACTTGGACCCATTAGTAAGTGGTTAATAACCATGGTTAGTACGTCCCCTAGGGTTGTTCCCCTTCCAAATGGCTTAGATGGCTTATAGATGAGGGTTACTAACTACTTGATCCTCCAAGTACCCGGAGTGGTGTCTTGGATGGCCAGAAAAGGTGCCAATGTTTAACAGCAGCTCGGAGAAAACATGAGAAAACAACCTACCTTTCAACAGGAAGGCCCAATGAGGCTAGGGGTGTAATTGGTGTAGATGGGCATGGTAAGCCTGGGCTAGCCAATGCATCTCAATGGTCCACAGCATGTCATGTTTTCCGCCGAGTCTCTGACTGCTCAGGATGCAAAGCATCTGTTCTGCGGCTGCCATTGACAACAAGTTCCCCAACCAACGTCCCGTCAATGGATTTAAGCCTAGGCTCGAAGTGTCATTCTGAGGTGGGAAGCCACAAGCAGGATGTTCCTCCATTTTCCACATATACCCAGCTCGCATAACACATTGGGCCCACAAATCACGCAAAATTGTGGGAACTTTTCAGGTCAGGGTTTCGGACCTCAACGTCCCTCAACACCCAACGCATTGATTTCGAAACGAGGTGCCCTGGATGAGGACCCCTTCCTTTGTCACGGAACCAAGGCGAAACCAGAGCTCCTGGGCATCGAAGAAAAACCGGAAAAAAAAACAGCTGCACTCCGGCCATGAGTTCAATCTGGCGCAATCCCTTGTGGACTGTATGCTTGCACGCATTTTTCAGGACAGTTGAAGACCACATGGCCAAGTTTGTTCCAAAATCATGATCCTTCCTGGTTTTGAAATAAACTCTTGAAGGGATTCTGACTGCTGCATATTTTGAACACCACTGTAGCAAAGACAAAGGCGACGTTGAGGCAAGAAAAATATCGCTGAGTGCGCATATGAGCACAGTATATACAAGATGCAAACAGGATACAACAGGTCCAATTGAAAGGCAGTGAAGTGTCGCTTTCTAAGAATGCATCAATGTGGTCGCAGGCCCAAACACAGCAACAAAAACATGGAACTTCTGCTCTTGATTTGATTTGGCCGGAGGATACTACCTATTGTGCAGCCAACTCGAACGAGTTTGGATGTGTCACAGCAATAGGTCAACTGCATCCGCAGTTGTACACTCCATAACAATTGTGACATTGGCATTGGCTCTTTCAACTTGGTGATTTGGTGGGTGTCTTCCATTGAAAACTCTGCTTTGACATTTTTTTTTTGCAGGTAGATAGTCAATAATAATAAATAATCATAAAGTTGAAAGCTTCCCGTTCCACACTTCCTCCTCAGAGAACTGTTGTGCTCGAGCCGAATGCAGCTCCAATGGCTGCCACTCAGCACCAGCCTCACCTGCTGGAAAATGGGACTGGAACTCTTCACCATTGCCATCCATTGCCCAATAGATCTTGACACTGTTTAAACCCCATGTAGATGGAAAAAGCTAAATGGAAAATTTGGGACAATTTTTTGAAACGTTGAGACGGTGACGTTGTCTTTTTTATGTCTTTGTCCGTGGGCCATGCCGAACATGCCCAAACCTTTTGGCTGGTTCCAACTGACCGACCTGACAGGTGACTTCCCCAGCCCCTGAGCCGCAGAGTTGCTTACCTTCTTCATCTGCACCGCGCCATGTTTTGCTCCACTGTCGCTCCAACATGCTGTGGGTCATGGACATGGTATCAAAGGCAGCACCTGCCATAAACCAATGGACTTCCTCTTATAATAGACTTATTCCACCATCTCTTTTTCAGTGCCACCATCATCATCATCATCATCATCATCATCATCATCATCATCATCGTCATCGTCATCGTCATCATCATCATCATCATCATCATCATCATCATCCGATCCAATCAAATACAGATGCACATTGCTCATCATCTCCTTCATCATCGGCATACAATCACATTTAGTCATTGTACTACTGTAATCCTAATTATCGTCGTCACCATTGTCGTCATCGATGGCTTGTTTGTCATTGATGTGAGCCACAAGTACCATCTGAATCTTCTTCAGGAATTGATGCCTTCTGCGAAAACTATACTCCCATAATACATCACGTTCAATGTCATAGCCGCCCTTGGAATATCTTAGGATGTTTTATACCACGATAGTCCCAAGCATTTTTAGATCCCTTAGATCCATGCCTTCATCCCTTCGTAGGTGACCGTACACCCGTGGGGGTGGCAAAAGATGCTGGCGCTGCACTGAGCCAGGAGTGGCTGCGGAGCCCGCAGCAATGGGGAGACCATGACGTTGAAAGACCTCCAGCACCAAACGTCGAAGCTCGGTTTCGTAGACGTCAAAGGCAAAAACGTTCTCCTGAGATTTTGAAGGTTGGAATATGTTGAAAATCGTTAAGGGAGTGAGTGTGGTGACAATGGAATCAAGATCGGAGTGTTGCGGAAGACGTGCTGAACAGCTCGTGGTCAACAGTGCAGCCAGCAGCAGCACCAACAACACCATCGCTGTCATCTTCGTCGCGTCTTCGTCGTGGTCGTCGTCGTCATCGTCGTCGTCGTCGTCGTCGTCATCATCATCATCATCATCATCATCATCATCATCATCATCGTCACCATCATCCTCACAATAACCATCAGCATATCATCAGCAGCATATCGTCTTCGTCATCTTCAGAAGCACCAAGACCTTATCAATCATCTGCATCATGCCATCATCATTCAACATCAAACAGTTTCGGCCAGTCAATGTTTAAGATTGACCGAGCTTCAATGACATCTGAGAGGGCATCATCTGGGAAATGCTGCAAATGTCGCACAAGGTTCACCAATTCACGAGTGGAGTATGGATATGACAACTTTCCCGCCTTGGATATGACAACTTACACAAATCGCCAAGGTGTCAAATCTCAAACTCGTACATCTCAACAATGGATATTATCTCGACTGAAGTCAATAGCACAACCAGGTAACAGTTACTGTTCAGTTGGTAGTACTTTCACCTATCAGACCTACCAAGACCTACTTTGCTTTGCCCGCACTGATAATGGCAAGTGAAGGTGAATTCAAGTCTTTCAAATGCGAATCAAAACAAAAAAATCACTGGGCTGAGGCAAACAATGCTAAGCATACACAGATTCCAAACAAACGAATGCGAAACATTGTACGAAACCTAGCTTTACCCATGGTTTCCCGGATAGTTTCCCCTACAATTTCTCTAGAATTTCTAAATACCGAAATTTTTCGGTCATTTCACCTCCACGAGCTGCCGCAACTCGGTGAAGGAAGCCGAAAGCAGCTGCAACAGCTCCGTCTTCACGTCCGGGGCGTAGGACCTCACTGTGAAAAGGTGGAAGGTGGGAAGTTGTAGAAACATGTTACTAGTATGACGAAATCAAATGATATTTGAAATGATCATCATCATCATCATCATCATCATCATCATCATCATCATCATCATCATCATCATCATGAGTCATACAAAAGGCAAGCTGCAAGACTCAACTTCACTCTACTGAATTGTTTCATATTCTTAGTGGAGCTTCAGGGATTCATACTTAATGGCAGGTGAATGACTGAAGCATGCAGTATAGCAAAATGATTGAATGCAAGAAGAACTTAGTCTCAAACAGTTCAAATTGCGGTATTTTCCCCCAACTACCGTTCCCCCAAATGGTGTTTTGAAGGCAAACATGGGTTTGAACGGATGGTTCCACCCAAACAAGCTAAAAGCCCAAGTCCCAGTGTCTTTAGCATCGCCACCTCTGACTCTTCGTCTGGATTATGGATGGCATGGCAGGCAAAGCCTCAATGAGAAAGGCACAGGGGGGCAACTTTCCAAACATAAGTTGAGAGGACCCCTCAGAGAATTTCAATGGGGTTGTCGTGAAGTTGAGGTCAAGCAATTTCCAAAAAACGACTTAGCAGGTTGGCGGAAGCCTGAAAAAACGTAGCCTGCTTCAACTTGAGCCTGGTTAGTAGGTCCAAGTGTGTGAAAACTTTCTATACCGTCCGATACTTTTCTATTTTTCCGTCTCCCCCAGCTGATTCTCACTATTCCTTGCTCCAAGTTGACTTCGCATTTGAAGCAAGCAGCAATCACCCATCTCCCGAAAGAAGTCGTTGCCAAGGAAAGGAAAGCCAGGGCGATTCGCAAGAGCGACCACCTGGTGGTTCTGACCCTTTTTACGCGCCCGACGTTGTCCAGGCTGTTGCAGTTTTTGATTCATACGTGTGTTCATCAATTGTTCTCATCTTTTGTAAGGTAAAGGCATCATATACCTTTGCAAGCCCAAGATGTGTCGGATGATTTGTCACCAATTCTGATCATAAATGGATGTTCACATATTGGCTTCCGTTTCAAGCATGAGGAGAAAGGAGGAGATGGCATTCCATTGCATTCATGTCTTCTAGGCCCACCCGGCCCTCAACCAACCGCCAGCAGCCTGAAAGTTCTGATGAATCATCTGATCCCTTGGGGAGAGACATCTCACACTGGCTGACTTGACAAAACGCCGGCCGTCCACCAAAATGATCTCACCGTCTTGCCTCATGGCTGAGAAAATCAAATGTAGCAGCAGTGGCAGATTGATGCTGGGCATGTTTCACTGATCACTCCCTGACATGGCCGAAGCCGAGTTGTTCATGCCTGTTCCTGAACTTCAGGTGAAAGCATGAAACGTAATGGGAGGGTGATTTCATTCCAAGTGCTGCCGAACATAGCCAGATTGTCATATCATAGAAATTCACGGGTGCTTTCCTCAGGCATATCAACTTACATATCATATCCTTGGTAGTGTTTCCATTCTTTCCATGTCTTCCTTATGATTGCTCACATTCACAGCCAACATGTTCAAATTTCTCCCTTTCTGTTCCAAGGTGCAGGAGACCCTTCAACGTCAACACCACCTCCGTGGGTGCTTTGTCAAACTCATCGATCACCAGGACACGGCCGAAGAGCATGGCCTTCACCTCAACTGAATCAATTTGGACAACCCTGAAATGGCTAGGGGAAATTCATGGGAAATCCCTATACAAACGAATTCTTCTTCTGAAAAATGCCTTTGGGAGCCATGTTCAATTCACTGAAGCAGGGGATAATGGTTGATCTGTTTTGCAACTCTGCCATTTCAGAAACTACTTTTAACATACTTTTAACATTCTTGCATGCAAAACTGCGCAAAAACAAACTCAGGGCTGATGCTTGTGGGCCTTCCCCAGCCTTCCGCCAAGCAAACACCCAGCACTTTCCACCAGGACACCAGCGGGGAGTCGTCGAAAGAAACCACTCCATTCCGGAGATTGGGGACAAGGGTCAAAGATCCCACTGTGGTATCACGATGAAGCTGAATATATTCACCTCAGGTACATCCATGTTGGTTACAGCAAAATGCAGCTTCTATGTCGATCGACTGGTCCAGGCCGTTTACTTGGCTGATGTCCTTGAATGTCCATGTTCAGTTGCTAATCACAGGGTAATTCTCATACGTCAACAGATCTCCCCATCCAACCGGACCCTCAAGAATTCTTAGGCTGTAGCGTTCACGGTGTAGCAACATCAAGAGGCGATCAATAAGTTTATTTTTGCCTCGGCTGATGGGTGATGAACATTCACCAAAAGCTTCTCGGCTGTCAGAACTCCTTTAGCGATTGCTATACCCGGATCAATTCAAAGTGCAAGAAGTTCCTTTTTTTTGTTGCTGGATGCATACAACATGCAGGATCCCAAGAAAATGTTTGCAACCAAGCTGCCCACACCTTGATTCCCCATCAACAACAAATGCTCGCCAGCTGCCATATCACGCAACATATCATGCAGGGACAAAGTTTGTTGCCTTGATTTCAAGGCACTGGGCAGGGTACCAGCCAAGTCTCCGAAACAGAAATTCCCAAAATACCCCCCGAGATACATGCACAGCCACAAGCATCATTCGGCCGAAGGCACGGATTGTCGAAGAATTTGGTTTCCTCAATATAAGCACTGCGAGGATAAGGCAGAAGCGTGAACACAAACAGATCCTAAAAAACATGCAACGGCATCTGTCTACATCATTATAGCAACATCAGTAACTAAGAGTTCAAGATTGGTTAGTTGTTAAGACATAACAATATCATTTTGATACAGTGTCTGAAATCCTAAATATGGACTTGAGATTATGCGATGTCACAAAATAATACAAGACGATGGATGCAAAATGGCCTTTCTTGTGCATTCTTTTCATTGAGCTTTGAAGCAAATGCTACGATTCATTCTGGCACTGCGGGGAAAACAACTTTCTGAGCTGCAGAAGACTAGCCGACTAGCCCAATTCCCCTCAACTTTTATCCAAGTGGCTGGTATCAATGCAATTTCACTGGGAAGCTCCACCCTGCACTGTGCTGTACCAATCCGTAGTATGCTGTCCCCGTTGGCCGGGCTAGCCGCCTCGATGGTCATCCCAGAGGCTTCAGCCAAACGTTCCATCTTGCTCCTTATGATGGAAAAACGCCACCAGAAAAGGGTCGCTTTTCCGCTGACGTTGATTTGTTCCATGAAACTTATATGTTTTTTTTGAAGAAAGAACTCAATTCATCTATATTTGAATGGTAAATCTGAACCGAACCTACCCGAAGCCATAAAAAAATTGTTGAAGCTGATCATAAAACATCAATTTTTTCTGTTGAGGTCAAGAGTCAACACTGTCTTTCATTCACCACTGTTGGTGAGGAAACTGAGTTGATGACATTCGATATTCATTGCATGGAGTTCTTGGATTTCCAGAATTAGGTTGGCTCACCTTACCAACACGCAGAATTGCATCATGTTGCCTACGTTATACACGGTATAAATGCTACTCTCAGTCAATAGCCCACACCAGCAAAACATGTCCACCCAATTTCACCAACAGCTCCTCAGCGTAAAGCCTGCCATTTTCAAGATCTTGGCCACAGCAGCACCTTCATTGGGTGGCATGAACTCCATCATCAAAGCCGACTGCAAATAATCCGCCACATCCTCAGGCGATATATGGACCCCTCCCAGCAGCCCAACCCCATCCCATCCAGCACAACTTGGCCCCCATCTCCCTGCATCTCCTGGGCATCACTCACAGTGGCCAAGCGAGCTGCACGGAGGAGGGCACGCAATGAGAGCATCACCGTAGGAGTGATGGCTCCTTGGGTGTCCAGGGGGTTGTTACCTCAGGACAACCGAACCAAGCGATACCAAGCGATCATTGAAAGTGCGTATGTGGGGCCGGGCTCCTTCACTACTATCCTTACATGTATCTATCACATTTGGAGAAACCATCCAACTGGAACATGCTCGCCCCATCCGTCAGAATACACTCTGCTCTGTGTACGTACTTGACCTGAAGTAATCCTTAAATGTAAGTTTAGAAGTTTTGAAAAGTAGAAGCTTTACATTTGCGCAGAAGAACTCTCTGAACTCATGGAGAAAAAAACGGCAGCAAAGATCTGAGCATTCCATTCGAGACGATCTATAGATCTTCAGGGAAAAAAAACACCAGCAACTCTTGAGGGCAAGTCTCCTGACCACAAGGGTGAGCTTGAATCCAAGGATGCATCCAACAGCAATGTACGAAGCTTCAGAAGTTGTTGTATCATCTCGGTCGAACATTGAGGAACTGAACTCGCCACCACTGGAAACCTCATGGGATTCGGAAGGTGAAAAGTGACCTGTGGCAACATCTTGTGGTAACATGTGCTAACAGCTATCCAACGCATCACATATTTCAAGGCCCAAGGAGCAACTCCACCTGCCGGGGAAGCACAAAGAAGTGGAAGAGCTGTAAAGTTTCGTTGGTCAACCAACCCTTCCTTAGCCATGCGGTTGGCTGAACAAAATCTTGTAGAACAAAACATGGAAAAGTGTTGAAAAGTCATGAAATTACATAAGATCCCAGGATCATCTAGGACACGAGTTTGGACCTTCGCATCACCCAAACAATTTATCGACTTGTTGCTTGAGAGCCTGGAAGTTGTTTCCTTCAAAATCTCCTCATTGCGGGTACCAGGGTACCATCCTCCATGTCATTCCATGTCACCTTCACCAAGTGTCACTTTGGGAGGTGTTGCCAGTGCCAGCACCCGAAAGCTGGGATGTGTCACGCGCATCTGTTCGCGTGCCTGTTTGGTCATGCGTCCCTGCAAGTGCTGCCAACGCCAGGAAGAGATGAAGCGAACACCATCGTACAGGGTCACCTCGCGATCCTGGCGGCTTCAAGTGGAAGTGAAACAAGAAAATGCCACTTAGCCACATCATCTGCTGTAAAAAAATTGTTTATCCTTATTCATTCCTTCATAGAAACTAGAAAATAGGACGCATGTGCACGTCCAACTGCAAATAGTTTAAACCATAAATCTTCCCCACAAATCGTTCCGACATCTTCAGATGAAGATTTATCCTAAAAGCATCGAGACCAGTTCCCTCACAGCATCCCCTCCTGGAGCAATGGTGCCAGCGCACTTAGAGTCATAGGACGCAGTTGTTGCAAGCCATCGAGGACACAAAGACCTCCATGCCTGAAACAGATTGAAAAAAAGTAGCAATGCTTCCGGTGATATCTTTCAATATCTTTCGTATATAAAGATATTCCGAACATGGTTGGGACTCTATGACTCTGACTCCAACTTGGCTTCTTAGACTGCAGGTCCGTCTCCGATTGGCATTGGTGATTAGACAAATTTAGCCTGTGTTCAAACAAAAACGCCTTAACCAAGTAGCCATGACCAATAATATCATGATAATATAATAATCCTCATGCCAGAGATTGCCACAGTACCTTTGCTGAACTTATCAATGGACACTTTCTCCACATTTTCTCAGCCAAGGCTGCTCCATGGCTTGTAGCAATGGCGAAGGTTCCCAAATACTCTCCCCCTGGTTGTTGGTGTTCCGCCTGGGGGTCGGGAAGACCAAAGGGCCATTCCTGGTTAATGTCAAAATGTCACTCTCTGTTCAATTGAAATTCCAAGAAATGAAGGCTTGTTACGCTTGTTCCATGTGTTAATGTTGCCCCAAATTCAGGTTCAGTTCTTCTGAGCAGCCTTTGAAAAAGATCCCGGGCGGTCATTTCCTCGTGCAAAAACCTGCGCCGATGACAGTGCTCAAAAACTCGGAGCAACACCGCATTTCCCACTGGATTTATCAACTGGTTGGGAGTTGGAAAAACTGGAAACACTTGGCTAGCTCCAGCATACTCTCGGTTGAAAGGTCTTTTAGCAGTTCTATGTAGTTGCGGCTCAGGAAATCTCAAGAAACAAGTTTCATTCTTCAGATGTGGTCCTGGCATAAGAATTGAAGTCATTTAAGCTGACCAAGAAACAAGGTGTAGATTTGGGAATGTCCCAAGCACCCAGCAAACTGCTGTGCCAGAAAAGTCTTTCCTTCTCCTCGAGGTCCAATCAAGCAAAGATCTTGGCCAATAGATGCTGAACAAACCATCTCCTTGGTGCAGACTCTGATTGGGATCCATGGGATCCATTTGCCAGAAGATTCACTCTTAATTGTAAAATCCAAAAATTATCCTGTAATCTGTATATATATATATATATTGACTACATGCCAAAGATATTCGATAGACTATTTGACTACTCATGACTCCATCCGAAAAATCAGAAATCCTCAGACCCCTTCCACCGGAGCGAGCATCTGTAAGTAGTTGCATCTGAAAGTCTGGCAGCATCTCCACTTGGGGAGCTCCCATACCTACAAGCAATGGCAATGTGATGAGCTACATGCAGAAAGGTGAACGTGAACCCGGATTCATCATCATCTTGAAATCTTTATATAAGAAAATCTGGTAGATGATGATGTATGCCGTTCAGACAATCTTGGGCTTATGAATCATCATCATCATCATCATCATCATCATCATCATCATCATCATCATCATCATCATCATCATCATCATCTTCATCATCATACTTGAACTGGTGGGACTAAGTGACTGTGCCTGAACATACACATCTGCGACTACACGTCTTGAACAGTCTTGAATCTTAAAACTTAATCGATCTTGAAATGCCCTTCGCGCTCACAACTAGTTCTCCCTGTTCAACAGATCATACTGGATCCATTTTGTCCCTACAACTCGAGATCTCGAGACGTCTGACCCTTCCAACATCAGGCCCAGTGCCACAAGCTGTGTTTCACCCGCCACCTCGACATCGGACTTCAGTGGTGGACTCACCATGACGAATGCACACGTGAATCTGCTCATTCCTCAGGTGACCATTTTGAGATGACATGAATCTGACAAGTCACAGTTTGTGATTACTTTCAAACTACCAGAGGAGGGACACCTCTGCCACCTGTCAAGCAAAATACAGAAATTCATAGAAATGAAATTATATAATATGATGATATTTTATGATATTCTAATTTTAAGCACCTGGATCGACATAGATTCCACTTCCAGAGAAGGGTGTGAACAGCCCACCTTGGCATCCCACGTTTCTTCAAGTGTCTCAGCTTTCACCTCGCTGATGTGCATAGCTTCAGTGGCTTCGTTGGGCGGTAGGATGTCAGCCACCAACTTGCTCATCGCACCGTTCAATAAGCCACTCTCCATCTGGCAGAGCAAGGTATTCAGATCGTTTAAACATGTTTGAATGTTGAAGGGGTGGGTGATTGGTCAGTGATTGTCTGTTTTTCCTGGTTTTACGATGTTTCATCTGGTTTTACGATATTCTATGTTGCTTTGCCATGAAGTTGCGACCACCGTGAACATGCCACCAAAGACTGCCGGAAAGCTTGCCCTTTAGGTTGGGGAGTCAAATCATTCAAGTCGATCGGTTAATCGACCAGGCCTGAAAGGGAAAGATGCGACGGATCACTGCCTGCAGCGGCAGGTGAGGCAACTGGTTCAAGAGCTTGGCAGCCGAAATCACCTGCAGAGCAATGTTGAGGGACATCTTTCCCATTGATCATTGTTTTCCACTTGTGAAATTTGGCTATGCATCGCCAATCATTTTGAGTCAGTTTGATGCATTTGCGGGTATCAATTTTCATTGCTGCTACTTCTTTACGCTTGGACTATCCAGAAAGCTGTCCTCAAACACATGTGTCACCCTAAACCCTCAAACCACCCGCCAAAAAGCAACCAGCAACGGCGCATCAGGTGGCATAAGCAAAATGCCATCTTGGATGATGGTGGCTGGGGCTCCGGGCGGACTCCTCAGAAGGATAACATGGCGCAGAAAAGGCCATACTTCGCACTTCCATGCCCGCCGTATCTAAGCAACGCAAGTCAGCGTCCAAGGAATGATGATGACATTCATGTTCAATGAGAATGTATCATAGGAATTTCACAATGCTGTTCCAAATACCTGTTTCTGTAAGCAAGACTTCTTGTAATTGTACAACGAATTTGCTATTTCTCCCTTTGTGCGCTAAGGAATTTGACACGTTCAATAGCTAAATCTCAGACTTCGGGATAGGAAATATGTTGGTAGCTAAGGGTTTGAAACACAAGGATCCTGTGCTGGTCCTGTACCAAAAGAAAGGGCACAAGGGATGATATATACGTACCTGTATCGTGTGAATTTCCTATCAAACCACAGGTCAAGCAACCACAACCCACCCCACCGAAAGTTTGAGCATATGCTTTGAGTGTCTCCGGCATTTCCGGTTTTTTCATGTTTTTCCCGCTTTCCACAAGGGACCTTAATATAGAGTTGAATTTATTACAAAAAAAGGCTGTATGGATTTCAGCCTGGTTGCTGGCTTGTGTCTGCATCAACTCCCACAGTGTCTCATAGAACTTCAGCAGCTGCTCCAGTTTCCCACCAGCCGGCCGTGGAGCATGGCTGCGTAGGCGGGAGAGGAGCAAGGCCTCAAAGGCTATGTCTCGAGTCTCGAATTTCCATGATGATTTTCCACTTTCTCCAATCTGACGATGACCCACATACCGAGAGCCTGTGTGGCCAGTACAGCTTGT
Source organism: Breviolum minutum Mf 1.05b.01 (assembly GCA_000507305.1). Lineage (NCBI taxonomy): Eukaryota > Dinophyceae > Suessiales > Symbiodiniaceae > Breviolum > Breviolum minutum. The sequence continues at coordinate 23,719 of DF239334.1, read as the reverse complement.
GGAGTACTGCACCGTACTATGGTTGTATGAATCTCTTTACCTATCATCAACTACCAACATGTCTCGGTCAATGTATGGCTCCTTCCCACAAGTGAAGTACCAATCAGGCAGGAAGCTGTCCAAAATCAGGGAATTAAGTTTATTGATGAATCAAACTCAACAGTTTTTCGATTCAACCAAGACTTTCCTGCTCCACTTCAGAGACCTTAGGGATCCGTAGGGCTATTAGGGGTCAGCCTTTCCAAGTGCGCGGAATTCTCCGATCAAGGTGAAAAACACAGCGTGCTAAGATCGTACTTGTAACATGACTGAAAAGAGTTGGCGGAATTTCGGCACCACCACCAAGCTAAGAAGTGTATGAATCAATCGCGCAAAATCATTGAATCGGTGTTGGGCTGGATGCCTTGTATATCACAGCATTGCAAACTCAAAGAGATCCATGACTATCACACATGCAAACAAATCGACAACATGAAAACAATAATAGAACAACATCAACATAGAACAACAAACATCAGAATAAACCACTGCCATCTGCTGCCTGCCCCAACCTCAAGGTGTACAAACATCAACAAATCCACCAGGAAACCGCCGGCACGCGAGAGATGTGTCGGGCTTGGAAGCGTGAGCGCAAGGGAGGATCTAACGGATTGCCCGGAAAGGGCGGACAAGGCACTCCGAGGGCCACCACCTTGGGGGGATTGAGATCCATGTCCTCCAGAAAATCTTGCATGATTGCTACACACAATACAAGGATTACAAGGCTCCAAGGTTGAAAAAAATGCTCTGCAAAAAGCTCAATGCAATGCTTTGATGTCTTGATAGTCAACTTACATCACTTGTAGGGATCTTAAGGATCTTCATGGACCTCGGGGCCTATGAGGGTCCCAGTGGGAAGTTTCATGCTGGATCCTTCATGTTTTTGAGAAACATTGGAATCGCTGGGGAACCTCAACTGTTTTATGGGTGCTTTCCAAGGTGGACATTGCTCATTTGTTCGAACACTTCTTATTTTCCTACTTCGTGTTCTTTTCTTTCATCTTCATATTGCATGAGCAGGGCAATTCCAAGTATCACAATGGAACTTGAGGCTCCAGGAATTAAGCATCATTAACCCCGATTCTTCCAGCTTGCGTCTTTGTAAAACCCTGATGTCCGGGAAGAAGCATGCCGAAGCTACTTGAGTGCCCTTCCCTCATACCATCTGCCATCCCAGTAACTCGAAAATGCTCATGGACTCGCACGAGGTTCAGCTGTCCAGTGTCCCTACCTTCTTTGACCAAGCGGTCATAGCGTTGTGGGGCAACCAGGAAGCGTCCATCTTCCTGACCGTCTGCTTGATCGCTGACAAAATGCACCAAAATGGATGAAGGAAAAAGAAATCCAAGTTTGAATGAAACAATCCACACAGAAGATTTCAACTGCATCTTTCAAGCAATATCTGGAGAAAATTCTCTGAGTTGCCTCTTTGGGCCCAGGAAAAATTTGGCCGTAAGATATCGAAATGGTCTGAAAGTGCACCGACACCCTTGAACCTATGCATTTGTTCCTGCATTTCGAAGGGCCTACAGTTCCACCAAGCAATCAATATACCAAGAAGAGCATCGGCTTCACCTTACCAGAATCTAACAATCCCATACAATACACATCACAACTACAAACCACTACAGTATGTTATTTACCCCTGAAGAAAGGCTTCTGTACACTAATGAAATACATCCGCATATCACATGTATAATGAGACCAATGTGAGACCACACAGGACAATAGCTTAAAAGCAAAAGGTTTCTAAGCAAATGCCCAGCAGCTAGTTGCATCTCACGATTCTCCAGGAGATTGTTGAGGACTGGCAGCACATTTCGTTCAGCCTGCCCCAGTGGTCTGATGGTGGCAATGATTTCTTGACGTGGTTGGAAGGAAAGGGGGCAAAGGCGGAGACCTTAAGCATGTCTCAAGTTATTATTGTCTTCGAGGCTAAGAGTTTCCCATCGAATCTCTAAATTTCATGCATGACATGTTGGATGAAATCCTATATCATATCATATTTATTCATATTTGATGTATTTGCTACGTTCTAACTCCTCCTCCGAATGCATGTGTATCTTTCATCCTTAAGTTCATTCTCCAAATTCCTGTCATCTCTCAGCCTTCACCTCGCCTTCTCTAAGCCTTCAATGATCAACACACGTCCCGCTAAAGCTGCCCGTACCACCGCTTGGTCGAACCACACCACATCTAAGGCTCCAGAGGTTTTGCCAGCACGTAACTCACGACGAGCTTTCAAATCCACCTTGTCACAGGCAGGTGCAAATGGTGATCCCTGATTGACCCGTTGGATTTGGTTCCATATCACTTGTTTTAAGCCATCCAACCACGAACACATCCTTTCCAAAGTTACAAATGATGAGCCCTAAGGCATTGGACATATCGGCATCTCAAGGCCACATCTACTAGTAGTCTTGACATCCCATGATCCGTTGAAACCATGCCCAAAGGTTCACATCATTTCATTGCCTCTGAGGTATCCGGCGTCAAAGGCAGAAACTCACATTCACGACCTGCCATTGCCACTATTTAGCAAGCTCAGTGTCCATGGTGTTTTGACTCGGCACGATTCCATTCTCCACTCACACTCTCAGAAATCAAATCAACAGGGAATAAACTGAGTAAACCTGTCAGGCAGCCAATATCCCCCCAAAAAAACTCATCTTCCACCAACAATGCATTTTCAGGTCTTCCAGCGTTGTTGATCTCGCCTAGGACTTCGCAAAAACGAAAGGCCAACCAACGCCGCAGCGGCGAATGCGAACCTGCCAGGCGACACGACAAACCCAATATGAATATCTCTGTGCAATGTATGAGGTTAGATGATTTCTTGTAATATCATGTCATTTTAAAATGTCACATAATATTCATAACATGATATAATATTAATATGCTTTAAAAGCTCAGTCTATTCAACGACTTTCGCTGATTGCAGGGAACATAGTCTTGTTGAAAGAGCCCCTCCCACCACAGACGCCTAGCAAAAAAATGTCTTGGCCCAGGGAATCCTTCTGGATCATCCATCGCAAGTGCTCCTGCGTAGAAGTTCATGGAAGTTCCAAGGGCCACAGAAAGCCACAAGGTAGCACGGTACTAACAGCAATTTTATGGTTCAAACACTTGATGAATGTATCACTTCAGCCAATTAGTCAGCAATTGTCAATAATTTGTATAAGCACCCCCAGAAAGGTGCAGTCATCCTTGATACAGCCCAAAAAATATCATGCCAAGCTGCATAGGCCCATTGAGAATGCAAGAGACCACAGCGCTTTTCATAGCCTGAGCATCAAAGTCAATGGATATGCTTTCACATTGATTTCTTGATTTAGCTTGTGGTCACTTCAGAACAATAACTCAGCAGGGTGCACAGGCGGAAGGAATGGTTGCAAAATACTGTATGTGATTTGCTGGTGGATGGAGAGAATGGTTGGCTGAGTGTGAGTGTAGAACTAAAGGCTCACCAAAATACGACAGCATTCTGCATTGCATCAATCCATCACTCTCATGTCATCCTTTGTGCCTGGGATTATGTGCGTCTTGCAATGCCCACCAGACATTTTTGAAAAAAAACGCGACCTTCGCACCAACTGGGCCCCCCAGTGAAACTTCATGACACAAGGCGATGCTAAGAACGAAAAATGTCTGGGAATCCAACTGGTCATGTGATGACGGATTCTGAGGCACCACGCCACTTGGCACCAGTTCCGGGTGTTCGCTGGTGGTGATGCTCTTGGCCACCTGCTTCAGACCTGAAAGTCTCCGATTCAACACAGCAGCTTTCAACAAAAAAGTTGATGTTGAAGTGAGCTACAAAGCCATTTCACCCAACTAAAAGGACAAAGTTCAGAAACTTGATCAGAATGCAATAGAATACACTCGAATCGCTTAAGAAAACAGTTGATTACGCCTTCGGTTGCTGTTTCTGGCACGAAAACACACAAGTTTTTTTGTGACAAAGTGATGATGTGATGAGATACGTTGCATCACCAGAAGTGACAGCAGCTCTTGCTGGAAGCACCCATGGCGCACGTCCACTCTTTACCAAGCCCGCGTATATGATCGTAAATGATAGGGAATTCTCTTGAATTACTGGGAGTACTGTAGTCACTGTAGTCTATTGCCATGCGTGTTGGAATGCTGATGGCGTTGGGACAAATGGAAAAAGGACTAAAAGAGGAAGTTCATAGGTTGGGGGTTGCTCCGTTTGGGGAGCGTAGTCAGTTGCAGAAAATAATTATAGCTTTGTTACGTTTGAGGTCGCTTTGTTTTCGTGTTTGCTATGGATGTTTCAGAAGGGAGCTCCTTAGATATCGAAGGTTGTTGCGTTATCTGATTCTGTCTTTGTTTATTGTTCTGTGTTATTGCAGGTTGCAAAGAACAACTTCGACATCTCGAAGCTGGTTGCACGCTGCCATTCAGCTGCGGAAAAGACATCCAGTCCATACCGTCAGCAAACCATCAGAAAGGCAAGGCTGACAACTGGCCAGTGTGGCCCTTCATTCTTTCACATCCACCTAAGTTTAGCTTGAAGGTGGGGTCAAAAGGTTTTGGCACAACTCCGTTGCCTCTAGACAAAGGAAGGTACAAGTAACTATCTCTGTGGTACGGGGGCTCTTTCTATGTTTGTTCGAGTCTGGACTACCAATGAAAATCGCCTCCAATCGAGGCCCAATCCAATTTTCGACCCACTTGATTGCACAAATTGAAGCGAACTTCTGTGAATTTGATTGAATTAGACTGAATCCAGTTGGAGCAAGACTTCATTTGCCATTGGCGTGTTGTCTTTTGAGGAAGCCATCACCCTTCATTTTCTCCGAACACATTTAAATCCCCTGTCACACGACACACTACCGACAGATCAAGACAAGGGGCTAAGGAATCCAAAGTGTGATCCCTGACGAAGGGACGAGTGAGTAACTCTAATACGGCAAGGGAATGGCGCAGTGGCGGCACTTTCATGCCGCTTGGTTGTGACTTGTCACTGGTCATCGACCCCCATCTTCCGAATGCTATAGTAGTCGCGAGGGATGAACTTACTACGTGTACGTACATTTAGGTAATTGCGGCAAAGTCGTTGTGGGGCTTCAAGAATCAGTTGATACACCCGAAAAGCTGGATTTCAAAAATGACAGCTGTAAGTGGCTAAAGGCTATCTCAAATCATCTTGCAGTAAGTCCTTTCAATAAGGAACATAACTTTGCAGCTGAAATTGCTGATTGGGATCTCCTGGCCCTTGACGTTCCAAGAGTCAAGCCCTGACTAGGGTGCCTTCAATCAGCTACATTCCACGCGCCCACTGCCCCTGCCGCCAGCACCACACCTTCCAGATGAAGACTGCTTAGATATGGATGCGCGCCGGGCACGACTCATCAACCTGGCATTGAAATGGTTGCATTTGATATGATCGGTCTGGAAGTTGCATCATGTTACATCGTCGTTTGCTTCCCCAAATTGGAGCTGTGGCCAGTCACTTGGTCACTAGTCTCCACAGATCTATTACGCGAGGCTGGGCAAGTTTTGTGAGTGATCTATATCCATATATATCCACAACTGCCAGTACTTGTATTTTTTTCTACAACATGGTGAGCAAGTGCTGCCAGCTGACGGGAAGCAACATTAGGTTTCTAGCTTTTAATCACGACCCGGCTTGGTGCTTCACATTAGATCCACAACAACCTCCATCCTCGGCGCCTTGACCCTTTTTCTTTTTCCATCCTTGGTATACACCCATGGCGCTGTGGATATGCAGTGGATCTCTATGTATCAAATGTCCACACACTGCACAACTGTGGCATTGGCCCAGGCTTCTTGGAAGGGAAGAGGTGTGGTGCAACAGCCTCCGGCGCAACTTGGGCAACTTGGATCATGGGTCCAAGTCTTGAAAGCGTGTCATTCTAAAAGACTCCCGACGATGATGCAACGTCTCACACGCTCCTTTCCCTGGAGAACATAGAATATCTATATAACTCGATCCGTATAATTAGGGAGGGGTGGTGCCTTCTCATACCTTTGCAACCTCATCCTTACCAGCTCCCTATCGCCTGAACTTTGAGCATTAGACACAGCCACCTCGCTCCACCCTGTCGGCAACATAGCCCGGTGCAGCTCAACTCTTCAACCCTCTCATGTGTTGGTTTCGCCTTTCCAGGCCTCAAAAAGTCACCACAAAACAATCAAACTTGTATGGCTGGGGGATTTCAACTTACATAAGTCCTCAATTTTGTTGTATCTATTGTGGTGTATATTGATTTATACCACCTGGAGAAGTAGATGGCGCTACTTCCATGTATTGGTTTATCATTGCCCCTTACTAAGCCATCTACTTGTACCACGGTGAACTATGATTTTATCGAAGTTTTATCCTGATCCATCCTCCAAGGCTTGAGGATCACCAACCGTAAAAGATCGGACGGACCTCCAAGAGTTCTTGTTCCCTCAGGCCATCTGCCAAATCACGATCGCTCAAGTTGCTTTGCTTCAAGGCTGCCTGCCCAGGGCCACCAATGGCTACAGTGAAGCCTCATGAGATCTAATGAGTTCATTGAAAATAATGGAAAAACATCTGAAAAAACTAAGGTCCAACCATGCAATATGATCTAATAGTGTCAATCCAGCAGCAGAAACTAAAACCCAGAAGAGATATCCTGAGAGTTGCTTACACCCATGACAGTTGCTAAGCCTGTGGCAATATATCCCAGCTTGGAAAGTATATGCCACTGTTTCCCACATCTTATCACTAGGCCTGAGCGTTGGAGGCCGCCATGATGGCAGCAGATAAGTTCTCCTGGCATGAGTAGAGCCGTCTATTTCGAAGCACTCATGGCTGTTGTGCTGCTGATCTACCAGTATCTAAGTATCTATTACAGCTTTTTTGAAAGAAAATAAATAATCTGACAAATTGTGAGAAACTGAATCTATAAATCGCACGAATAGGACGGATCTCTACAAAATGTGTGGATCTTTTCTGGGTGCTTTTGGACTCCACCCAGGCTCTCAGGCAGACCATTGAGCCTGGATAGGAAAAGCCGATACTGCCTTCAGTTGACGGTACACCTTACCAAACGTGAGCAGTTCTTCACTGTCTTTGATTGGTGGCTGGTGGCCATTGCAAAAATATATTGGCAAAGGCAAAAACAAATGACGCAGAAATATATATCATAATCATCTTGCGGAAATCACTCTCGGTAGGGATTCTGATGAATAAAGACTGTCAAAGGTGGCTGATGTACAGTTGTACCATGTAACATCAAATTCCAAGAAAGTGGTAATATTGTCTTTTTCTCATGTCTCTATCAACTACAGCAAGTCATGAATTTTCAAACTAACTGGACTCATCATCTCCGTCTCTTCAACAAATCTTGAGACTCTAACCAACCGGAAGAAATCGGCTTGACGGTTGCCACCACCTGACAACAACGACCCACTTTGACGGAGGAGACTTGAAACTTGAGAATTGACGAAGCAGATTTCACATGGTGCCATCCATGAAGATGCTTTCTCCATGACAACTGAGGAAATCGTGATGCTATCATGATCGAGCCCCAGGCTGCGATTCTTCTCGTTCTCAGCGATGAGGAAACTTCTGAATCTGAGTCAGTCAAGACATCAACGAACTTGAGGTTTGATTGGGCACACAAGTTCTTCGCGCCGGTATTTGTGCCGTCCCAGGCATCATCAAAGTCTCCAACATTTCCAAGTACATCACAAATCATCACAGTATATACTAAGCCACTTCGATTCACTTGATTCTGAACGCTAAATGCACTGCGTCTTTCCTCATCTCATTCAACATGTCAGTAGGACTCGTTGAAGCGTTTCTCATCGAACTTCCCAAAGTCTCGCCGAAGGGTGTGATGACGATCATCCTGGCAGAACCAGGTCCTCCTACTCACAGTCAATGTCGTTGAAAGCTGAATCCTATGACCCCCTAACTTCTAAGCCCTGGGCAGTATCATTAGCAGGGTCCATAGCCAAGGTTGCACAACACTGCAAAGGGGGTGGAAATCAAAAGTGTGATTTTTGATTGCAACACCGATCACCCATCCCCCAACCTGTGGACAACAAAGCTCCACGAAACGAACCTTTCGGCCTCAGATCAACGAAAACATCTATTGCACTTCTTACTGCTTTTTACTGTGAGCTTCAACATATGCAAGTTGCAGATATGTGTGCACATGACAATACATCACGGCTGCCTGGTTTCACCATCTCTCTGCTGAAAATGTCCCGCATCTCATCTCCTTTTCTGGCACTTCAAGGCCGGCAGCCTTCAACGAACCTCTCAACAGTTCTTCTTGACAGGACAACAACGAAGGGCTGGCATCTTCACCTTAATTCCGGGCACACATCTCAAAGCTGTCAATCCTGGGGGACTGTCCCCCCACTTATCCCATTTGATGTTCAAATCCAAGAGACATTCCATCAGCAAGGCACCAAAACTGGCCACCTGCAAGGAGGGATCAGTTATTTCAGTCACAGTATGTCATCTTATTTTGAATGGATCATTTTTGATTTCTATCCTATAGTCTATAGTTGTGTTTTGTGATTTGCCTTGTTGTAGAAGATATGTCCCCCATTGTCCCCCTGTTTTGAAACCATGTCTTTCCTCATGCCCTGTTTACAGATACCAAGCGGTAACCATCGTGGTAACCGGCGACACCTGTGGAGTGATATGTCTCTGGGTGGCCAAATGTACCAACTCCAAACCCTGCAACCAACGTCTGGAGCTGGTACAGGCCAAGATGGAGGAGTTGAAACCTCAACGGAAGTTACCAAAAATCGGACAACTGAGAGAACTGAGAAGAGTGATGTTAGTGTTGGTGATGATGCTCTATTTGAATCCATCAATGTCCATCATGTTCTTCCACAAAAGTTTCAGAAAAAACAGCAGTGCTGAGAGTCTGTGCGACCTACACCGTTTACTTAGATCAGGTGTGCTGCTAACCCGTTATGGAACACAACTCCCCCGAGATGGCGTCAACTTCAAAATGTATTTCTTCCATAGTTCAAGAAGCCCACTTATGCAAAAATCAGCTCCACCAATTTCCATTCAGACATCTCGCAGACTCACAGTTTTCGTTACCAAGCCAATTACAACAACCAACAGTGTCCATCTATATATTTATATATATATAACATATATATACATCATATATATATATCACATATATATATATATACATCATATACAAATATCATATATAATATATTATAATATATATATAGCAAGAAATACATGACATTCTTCTTTCATACCTCTTGATGATTCCCATCCCAAAGTTGTGACTCATTTATCCCCAAGGTGCTGATGGCATCCTGTTGCAATAGCAGTTGTCTCATGCAGGACATCAAATCGTATGCCCATCTCCACCGTTGAGCCTTCTCACATGCGCTGACCTTGGAGATGGCCGTTGGACCGGAGTAGCTGCCAAAGGAAGCAATAGATGAAAAGGAGGCGACCGTGTTCCAACCATAATTCTTCAAGTGCTATACTTATGCTAATCAAGGTCTAAAGTAAAGTCTTTTGGAAGGCTCTTCCTGGGATGGTATCCTTTTCAGAGCCACAGGCCATGTCGAATTTGGTGGTCAGAAAGCATACATCTACTCGGCCTTTGTTCAGAGATGTGGGATGGTTCTGCAACCTATCTTGGAGCATCTTGTTGCGCTTTTACTACCATCCTTTACCAAAAGAGGGTATCATGTTCGATCATGTTGGGGGGGGTCCAATCCAATCCTCAGAAGGGTGCCGGCTATGCACCTGCATGTCTTGCTCCGATATACAAATTGGTTTTGGAAAACTTGTTGTGGCGCAACCAATCCATTCTTCAAATTGTCAGTGCGCCAAACATTCCTTTTGCTCTAAATAAATGGGTCGTTGCGGGTGCTGTCTTTAGCAGAAACCAGCAAACCAGCGCGCTCAAAAGTCTGAAGGCAAACTGCACTTGGAACATTCTGGTTGAAAAAAGCGCCAAGAGTCAGGCTTTGCAGACTGCTGGGCAAAGTGACGTTCTCCAGGCTCTGGTTGAAATCGTTGCCAAAAGTCAAGCTTTGCAAACTGTCGGGCAAAGTGACGTTTTCCAGGCTCTGGTTGAAA
>DF239334.1:0-13103 GCA_000507305.1 Breviolum minutum Mf 1.05b.01 | reverse complement strand
GTCAAGCTTTTGCAAACTGTCGGGGCAAAGTGACGTTGTCCAGGCTCTGGTTAAAATAAGCGCCAAAAGTCAAGCTTTGCAAACTGCCGGGGCAAAGTGACTTTCTCCAGCCTCTGGTTGAAAGCAAAGCCAAAAGTCAAGCTTTGCAAACTGTCGGGCAAAGTGACGTCGTCCAGTCTCTGGTTGAAGCGAGAGCCAAAAGTCAAGCTTTGCAAACTGCCGGGCAAAGTGACTTTCTCCAGCCTCTGGTTGAAGCGAAAGCCAAAAGTCAAGCTTTGCAAACTGTCGGGCAAAGTGACTTGCTCGAAGCTCTGGTTGAAATCGGTGCCAAAAGTCAAGCTTTGCAAACTGTCGGGCAAAGTCAATGTGACTTTCTCCAGGCTCTGGTTGATCCCACTGTAAAACGTTAAGTTTTTGATTCCATCAATTCGAGCAATTCCTTCCAGTACAATTTCTTCGTCATCTAGTGGTTCTCGATGAACTCCAAGAACATCATCGACAAACAGGTATTTCCAAGCGGCTATCAAATCAACCCTCGTATAGACATAGTTAAGTGTAATTTCTCCATGAAAGCCTTGCTCTTTGAGGCTTTTTTGTAATGAAAGCTTGTTGGACCCGTGCTGCAGTGAAATATGACTACCAGTTTTCTGCGGAATTTGGGAGACAATCACATGTTGAAGGTCTTTGCCAGTGTTTGATGCAGGAATTCTGATGGTGAATCCTTCACCGTTGACTCCATGCACATTAATCTGCAGGAGTTCAAAGCCATCTGCATCAAGCTCGATTTTCCGATGATTGGACATGGCTGGTAAATTGAAACTTGCTGTTGGACAAACATGCACCAGAAATTGCGCAAAACAAATCTGTGCATCGTCACTACTTTCTGGCAAACATGCTGGAGCTATCGGTGCAACATGTAGGACAATGTAAGAAACCAATTTCGTTTGGTTCTAACCATGCCGTAGATTTTGCAACCTGCATCGTCTGCTTACATCCAACGTTCTACCCGTCACAGCTGGCTTGGGGAGAATGACGTGCTGGTTCTTGATAGTGTCTTATGGTCTTATGGTTCCTGATCATCCTGATACTATAAGAGACTGCAAAAGATGAATCTGAATCACAAGAGCAACTCTGATTCTTGGTCCAAATAATAGCTCCGTTGTGACCTTTTTGGGATGGTTAAGTGACCGTTTCAAAGGCTAAGTGACCTCCAAATAGGGGGTCACTAGGTCACTTTGAATCACCTGGATTGTGTTAGCGCTGATGGGTAGGTCTTCTCATCTAGAATCCATTTGCCAACCACAACAGCAACAAGAACAAGAAGAAGAAGAAGTACCAAGACGAAGGAGAAGAAGAACAGGAGAACAAAAACAAGGAGAACAACAACAACAACAACAACAACAAGAACAAGAACAAGAAGCGCTACGTAAACACGAACCACACCAGTGGGCGTACAGCACTCCTGAGTCCAGCCGAGCATCCATTGCGTTCAAAGCAATGAGATCTGGTTGCCTTGGAGCAAATCAGCATGGGACATCCTGTCAATGCCCCAATGTCCAGTACCTAGACTATGGCACATGTATTGGCTACATGACCTTGAGGAGGTTCCTACTGCAGTAGTAGCCACCCATACTCCTGGCAATCAACCATGAAGGACAAAGCCAGGAGCTTGCCATCGCCGATAATAATGATAATATATACATATAATATAGACTGTATATATATCTATAGTATGTCACTCTATCGATGACTAGCAAACTATACCATACTGGCAAGCCTGTTGCCACCAAGCTTCACTCCACACCTTCTCAAACTCCCTATGGCCATCTCCCATTGCTGGCCCTTTTCGGCAGCACTGATCACCTAGAAGCACGCAAGTAAGCAGCTCGTGATTCATGAACATCAATGATTTGTACTGTGGCTCTTTAACTTCGTTGGGTATTCACCACATATGTGGCATCACTGCCAACGTTTCAGAGAGACAGCCCCATTGATGTTTCGCATCGGCCATGGCACCGCTCCATGCGCAGAGATATCAGGCACCACATCCGCTTGGGGCATGCGGCAGAAATCTTGCCATGCACGGCGCCAACTACCTCAAGCTCTGAAGGGTAGTTAGAGTCTTGAAACCGCACAACTATCCAATCCAAATCTATCTAAACAAATAGAACGTAGCCTCTCAAGTCCACACCCTGAAGTTTCCCCGCCTGCAGCTGCAGCAGATAGACAGGTAGAAGCCATGACCAAATCCAGTTGTACCGCATGGTCCTTCAGGAGCCGCAACAGGTGGATGGCCTGGGCACTGCACGGGTGCAGTTCTATAAATCTGGAGCATGCATCCGATGCGGAACCAAGTCATGCTTCAACTAGTTTCAACCGAAGATACAATTGCCAATATTGGACTGCTAAAACGATTTCAGAAGATTACTGTGCATTTCATGACATTTCTGCTTCTGCTGCATCTGCATGTGCAAAACTTTTGCAGGCCTGCGCCCATTGCTGGCCCCGTTCACATGCGCTGGCAAGAGCTGCCGTCATGGAACCAGCCACCTGTGGGCTCTGCAGGCCCAATTTAATACATGAAAGGATGGCACCAGTTTTGAAGCAACTTCTGATGATTTGATACATAGATAGATTAAAAAGATAAATAGATAAATAAATAGATAGATAGGTAGATAGGTAGATAGATGGATAGATAGACAAACAGGGACGGCAAGATCGAGAAACACATGCTCTAAGCATCAAATGGATCATTGGCAATTCTGGTCATGCTTCCTGTACTCAGCTTGTGCCACTACCTGGATACCATCAGTCAAGGTCGTAGCCCAAAAGTCCAAAGCAGCTTCCCATCGCCCATCACGGTCCAGTGTTGCAAGCAGCGATGTATAGGCACCAACATCTGGTTGCTGGGAGGATTCCTCCAAACCAAATGGATTCGCATTGTGCATGATTTTTTTGTCGCCATTTTGGGCCATGGGGATGAGTTGGCCCAAAATCACCTCGCCCTTCCATTTCGTTTAACTGATATTTATATAGCTGATTTTTTTTTCATGGAAACCCCATGGACCTTCATCATCTCCAGAAGCTGCACAACATCCTCCGAATCCACTGTACTTGCTACTGCACTGCAGGTTGCTGAATCGACCACCAGGTCTGCATCTTTCCTGGATTTTCGGTGATTTATATACCTTCACAAAAAAACCCGAGAAGTTCACGATGGGAAGTGAACCATTGAGAAGTGCAACAATGGGAAAACGGAAAAAATGCCCAAAAAGTCGTAAGCAAAGAAGAAATGTCAACTGCTCCAACAGATTCTTGGAGTACCTCCGTTGTTGGCTCGCGGCATTTAGGACACTGTTGACACTCACCGTGTCATGCTCCAAACGTTGACGTTCCAAATCACCGAAGAGTTGAACTGCCAATGTCCAATTCCTCACTTGTCCATAAACCGTGTGGGATCAGGGTACAGGATACGGACCCTAAGTCCCGAGTAGTAGGGTTGCAGTATTTTTGGGAAAACAAAAATCCTTGCCATGTTTTCTGCAGGGCTTCAAATGTCCTGTGATACCTTCGCAGTTTGAAATCGTGCAAGGCCCCAACCTTGTACAGTAGCTCATATAACCTGCATCTTGATTCCTAGATTTCTTGAACAATCCACCAAAATCAAGGCCAAGTCGCTGTTTTAGCTGGTTCACCAGCAAACTGCTGGTGAACTCTGTTACTTCCACCATTCTCATGGTTGTCCATTCCAGCACGCACAAAGAGATATGCCATGAATCTGCTCCACACGATTTCACTGCTTCGTTGCTATGGCGGATGCCAGGTGCCAGGCTGCGGTGAAGCATATCCGCCATGGTCCACAGCAAATGTGACCAAGTTCCACCCATACCTTGGACGGGTGGTTGTCATAGCGTAGACATCGGTAAGCTGAGCTGATACATATAAAATCATGTGTATATATACGTACATGTATATGTATAACATACCTTGAAAGGATACATACAGGATCAAGGACCAGCAATGCATAGACAGGTAATTAAGTTATATATTTCTCAGAAAGTCAAAAAAGTCAGCAAGGATCAGCATGAAATCATTGGGTATCAGCCAGAGGTCGCGTGCCAAGGCACCTTGAGCTTTCATGGCTGTTCCCAGCGTCACCAACGACCCCTCCACTCCTTGCCGTACCGCGGCCTGCAGCACCTGCACTGCCGGGCGCCAGGCCGGTGCTGCCAGCGCCGCGTCGGCCGCCGCGTTGTAGCCGGCGATGCCGATGCTGAGCCTGGTGGATCCGCAGGCTCGGTTGGAAAGGTTTTGAAAACTGAAAATCTGGAAAATTCCAAGCCCACTCTTGGAAAATTGCGCAAATATGTCCAAAACTAGCCAAAGCACTTACAAACAAACATCGTGTCACATCTCTCTCAATAGATTAAGGGAGAGGAAAAAAACTATTCCGTACTGCCTAACATTGCTCAACTCTACTAAACTTTTTACAGATCATACATGTAACTACGATAATCTACAATATATCGTAGATAGTTTCGGTGCTTTTTCATTCTTATCCCAAGTCCACCCGCATCGTCTCATCTTTAAATCGCAACTGCCTTCTCTCCGCTTGCAGGGCCAGGACGAAGAGCCCCTCGGCCCAGCGACCACGACGGCCCAATGCCGCCAGGGCCGCCGTGAGATGCTGAGGACGATCCAGTTGGAAGACCTTCGATAGCAGCAAAGGCCTCGACAAACTGATAAGAAATGATACTGAGTCAGTCCGGCAAAAAGAATTCACGGATGTGAGGTGAAGACAATTTCGGAAACGTTTTATGAGCCGAATATTTCATGAGCTGAATGGACCTCAACCACATGTTGGGTACAAATTAAGCTGTGACTAAAGCCGCTTAATGCAATATACACAAACTAGAATCTACAGTATAGCTGCTTATTACACATTCACATGCACTTTAATGTGAAAAACCAAGAGCAGAGTGTCATAATGATATATATATATATATCAATATCCATTACATACACTATGTGATTGTATTGTCTACATTAACATGACACAATCACCTCTTGCATCTTGCAGGCAGGTCATACCTGAAAAGCTGGAAAAAAAACCTTTGCCCAACCCTGGGTTGGGGAGATTGGAGAATTGGACTTGGGCTGAGTCAACCAAAAATCCACTAAACAGCGACATTGAACGTCGCTGGCGCCGCCCAAAAATCATGCATGTCCAAGTCTTGAATTTCCATCTTCTCAGGAAGCCGAATGGCTTGGAGTCGTCATAGATGCTTCGCAGGATCCTGGAGACTGGCATTGGTTCGGGTTTCCTACCACCGTTCAGATTGTCCAAACAGTCCAAGATTGTCATAGATTGTCCAAGTGTGTGTGGATCAATTCACCGTAAATGAATATTGTGAACATGTGAACATGTTCATTTTCCCCCAGGTGAAAGCCACTAAGAAGTATCACATCGTGAAGTGTTCCAAAAGGAAGGAACTTTACAAAGCATTCCCTCTGAACAAGATTGACAGTCTCACCGGCTCAAAATGCCTCACCTCTTCCGCAGTTGTCTCTTGGACACCTTTGGTACTTGTCGCCGTGGCTCCATGGCGACAATACATACGCCATGGCGAAACAAATTCCAAGGCTGCAGCAACGCAGGCTTTGCAAACACGACGGCACCGGACGGTAGTGAAACTTGGATTACCAGCAACTGGATGAAAGGTGGAAAGGTTGCACCCTGCCCAGCGGTATATATCGCAAGGTTGATGTTTTGTAGCTGTGTCCGGGATGTCCTACTGAATCATGTAAGTCAAGGTGTGTTGGTTGCATCAAGTCAAAATGCGATCAATCATGCTACTATCCGTTGTTGCATGCCATCATATTCACATGTCTTGGAAGTGGTGGCCTAGCTGTGACCATCGGCAAACTTGTGAACAGGCATCAAATGGATTCAACTAGTGAATATGCAATGAAATAGAATCGCAATTGCACGGACGAGTAGATCTTCTGCCGCAACATGACCTTTCAAATGTAACAACAATATATCTCTCTCACACTTTTTTGTGACTTTATTCATGTTCACTGCATCTGTTTTTCACCAACATTCCAAGCAGCCACAACACCAGGCGGGTGCCACATGAGCCAACATTTGGAAGCCCCACTAGGACCTTCTGGAGAGGCATCTCGCCAAAGCTCGTCCTGCAGCAGAGTGGCGTGATCCCCTTCTGACACCCACAACACACCACCCAAGCAGAAGCGGTCCACATAGACCATCATGGGCACCGTTTGGTATAAAGCAACCTTGAAGGGTCTGGAGCTTGCAAAAGTTCGATGATTTTCGAGAAGGTGTCACTTTCGTCACTGTACCAAGGTTCTGACGCGGGCATCTTGAAGCTCCTTTAGAGTTGGATGGCAAACTGAACGTCATGGCGTGCTGATGGTCAAGGTTTCAGAGTCGTAAAGTTTCAACTTAGTTGGACCAAGCTATACAAAAGTCATCTACCAGTCTATGATATGCCCAACCTGTCCGTTCCACCTGCCAAAGCACACACCCCCAAGCCGGCTCCGTGGGGTCGCTGGCTGCCTTTCCTGCAGCAATCGGTGTTCATTCGCTCATCTATACTATCCTTTTTGCTTCGTTCGTGCAGCCAATCTGCCACATGCACATCACAAGCTCAAGAGAATTCTAACATATTCCAATATCACTTATCACTGTTAAAAACATATTCAAATATCAATGTTAAAAAGCCCTTCAACCTCTTGCTGCATACCTCTTGATCTCATGAACTGGCATCCCACTCGAACAGCACAAGCGGAGTTACATTGCACTTGCCAACCAAAGTCCACAAGTGAGTGATAGATAAAGATCTACGAAAGATCTATGAAAATCTTCTCAAAGCTAATACTCGATTATGGGATATTGGATGGTATTGCAAGTGTCACCAGCCTGGGCTCTCGGTCTCCAAAGCCACGTGGATCAACCACTTCAGCCTTACCATATCAAACCTACATAAATACCTACAAATGACTGTAAACATCGTTGTCAACCATCAGTGCCAAGTGAACAAACAGAATATGGAGAAATCATGGCAGCGACACTGTGGGCTGAGTTGTGGCAAGACTTCTTGTTCCAGAATCTCGATGAAATCCAAACAACCCTGCCAGGTGATGTTGTGATATGCTCCCATCTGGTCATTTGTTGGGTAAGGTGCCACGTCTAGATTTTGCGTGGTTGCTGTTCTTTTCTGGGGCAGGGCAGGGAAGATATAGTATAATTCTGGAAAAGGTCTGGCATTTCTGGGGGGAAGTGCGTGGAACTCTTTCGCAAGGATGGTGCAACGGTAGGCACAGAAACCAAGACACACCCTAAATTCCATTGCCCATTCACCGTTAACAGATCGCCACTTTTTTACTAGCTAGGAGGTCTGCACTTGCCGCTCACTTGGTGCGAATCTGCGCATGCGCGTTGGGATGCTTGCAGGTTCTCCTTAACACGGATTCGTGGCGTCTCAGGGTATCTAGGGGCACTTTGGTTGCCATCATGCTTGACTAGTCAGTAAAATTCAAGCAAAATACTATGCGGCAAGATATGGGTCTTAGCCGGAATGAACCTTGGATCCACTGCAGTAAAGTATGCTGAGCAGTAACGACAACAACCTGCCATAATGATGCAATCCCAGCATCGCATTGCTGCAGTCATAACCGTCCCCACCACATTGATAGCAAGCTTTCCCTCGAGTGCAGCAATACTTGGCTGGGCAGTCGCCATTGTTGGCTGCGCTGCAATCGATCGCATCCGCACCTGGGGCGATGGGCAAGCTTTCACTGCTTTCACAAACCACTTTGCAGAAAAATCCCCGGTCCACCTCCAAATCCTCTGGATGAAATTGTGGCAAGCATCTGTTGCAAATCTGCACGCCGCTACACAGCTCTAAGCCACTCTCATCCACTTCGCTTCGCATCAATTTCTTGGCATCTCCTCCGGGATCTACTGAAAGGTGTACCTGCCAAACGGGCTTCAATGGTTGAAAATTTCAACGATGGCTAGTATCAAGGATGAACATCTTCACATGTTTCCTCATGTCCTCCCTTGAGTGGCTTGTGAATTCTGGATGCTCCTGGTTTGTCTGTCAAACCTTATGTTCATCTCACGCACGGGTCCGGTTCCAATGCAGCACATCTTCAGTATTTGACTTCCTTGCATTGCTATACGTTGTATCGGTTCAACTTCCACCCCCCCCATTCTCCCCCACGTCGTCAGTGTGCCCGGGGACTGTCCTGAACATCGTGCCCAAGTGCCAGCCAGACCAAACCAAGGCCCAACCGCCACGCCATGAAGCTTTTTGGCCAACAAAAGGACGCTTGAGCTCTCACAACGGTAAGTCACACAGCATGAGAATGGAGAGCTTTTTGCTTACCAATGAATGATGGACACAGAGTTATGCCAGTGATGCATACATATGCCCAAAAAAAAACGTATAAAGGAATATGCAAACGATGTTTCCTCCAACTGCTCGCCTAGAGGATGTACCTATGTCATACGGTATAGCTAAATCCAGGAAAATATAGTAGTTTCATGTAATCAACCTACATAAGAATCATACAGCTACTGAATCTACTGAATTCTCTTGATCACCGACCCTTCGAACCCGGCAACATCTGCCTGGTGAAGAATGAATTGGCAATCAGCCCAAACCTCAAGAGGTCAGCAAGGATTGATGTAACCAATAATGGCATGGAAAATCATTCACAATGTTGACAAAAATGAAGGACCCAAGAGGGGGGAGCTCTTCAAGGGCCCTTTCTTGTCTTGCATGGGGTTCTGAAGGGGCCATTTGGATACATAGATTTGAGATGTTCTTAGATGATCACTCATCATTCTTTGATCATGACATATTTTGGGGGTTCGACAGCTAATTCAGTGGAAAGTCGACCCTTCCCGGCCTGCTCCAACCGAAGAATCGCTGTGGTCAACTCCGTCTTAGTCGAAAACAAGATCCAAGGTATGGAAAGCTGGAATCACCATGCACCTTCCTGGGATCGTATGATGAAAAGGATGCCAGTGACTTGAAATGAGTTGGTTTTATAAGGGATTCTTATTGATTCATAAAAGCATGACCCGAAAAAAAGATCAGGTTTGGGATGGTTTAAAGGTTTTCGCCCATGGCATTCGTGGGCATTGGTATCAATTCAAACTCAATGACTGGCCTGATCTGCACGACCATGGCATCAAATCATGGATTCTGGATATGCCATGATTTGCCATGGGATTTGCCTATGCCAATCATAGAGTTGTAGAAGGCATCCATGGCCATCAGAATCCGAAACGTATCACGATTCACTGATTTTGATTAAACTCCTGAGCTTTCCTGACGTTCTCCTTCAACTCCAACTTCACCTGGTCGTCGTTCAAGTTCAGAAGCACCTCCAGATGCCATGGTGATGCATGGGTGCATGGTGATGCGGCACATAGAAGTACATGGTACAAACATAACTGCATCAAGCGGCGATACTTTGTCAGCAAACATCCTTGCCAGTACATTGATCATGATGATGATGATGATGATGATGATGATGAAGATGATGATGATGATGATGATGATGATGATGATGATGATGATGATGATGATGATGATGACGATGACGATGACGATGACGATGACGATGATGATGATGATGATTATTATTATTATTATCATCATTATTTTGATTATGATCACAGCAAGGCAAAACGGTGGTATCATTCAGCAACACTTGAAAGGCCCTAATGCCCCTAGGTAGAAAATATATCATTTATGAATTTATGATGAAAACTGATGAATGAATCCTGGGCACCCTCAAGGCGTCACATTGCATAACACACACCCGAATAACCCGAATCGTGTCACCTTGCACAGTGCGTCGAAGTTCTTGAGAAGGACACGGGCCATATCCCTTACCTGGATCGAAAAGAGTGGAATGGCCACAAATGAACCTAGCCAGAGATGGTTGATGAATCTAGCCGCCCTGAAAGCATACGACAAAGGTGCTCCAAAATTTACATCATGTATCATTTTTAGATATTTTTAGTATCCTTTGGCTAGGTAATCAGCTCGAAGCATTTCCCCCTAAAAAAAAAAACACTGGTGCAAACATCACACATAGATCATCAAAAAAAATGTGTTCCTAGCTCCACCCTGTAGCAAATGGCACCTCCGCATAGGTTTCCATGTGAAGGACCTCAGCACCAGATCCGCATCCCTGTCGAATCGAGATGCCAAGCTGGCTCTTTGAGGGTGACACCCGTTGTGCTTTGTCCAACAGGCCTGGATCAAAGTTCACCACCTGATTGCTTCCACCAAAGTCCACCTGCAAAGAGAAGTGAATCAAGAGAAATAAGTTGTGGTACTCAAATCCAATCCAATTCCAATCAAATACAGTAAAACGAATCAAGGCAAATCCATCAGTCAGGCAATCGATCAATCAATCAAACAAACAATCAAGCAAGCAATCGATCAATCAATCCATCAATCAATCAGTCTCCTTTGATTTTAGGAAGGTATCGCGGTATCGCTTTCTTACAATTGCGGAACAAGAGCTAAAAGGGGGCACTGAGCATACTAAGCAATGCACTGTCTGCTTCAAGAGGCCCAAGCGCTGGCAAAGAGCCGCTGCTTGCACCTCTAATCCCAGTCTGGGTCCAGTGTTGGTGTGCGTGTTTCTTGCCATCTTAAAACCTTATCTCGTTATCTTGAAAGTTTTGTTTGCATTTCGAGCATATGAATTCAAACATGTTTTTTAAAATAAAGTTCATGATACTGTAGTTCATGATGCCTATCAGCCTTCTCCAATGTCAATCAATACCTTTGACGACTTTTCAATGGATTTGCCACGTATCCAAACCTAAGCTCTGTTTGAAGATCGCCAATTCCGCACGACCCCTTCCACACCTCACGGAAAGGATCCCCTGAAGCCTTCATCAATGCAATGGACCTCGATGTGGCTATAGGTGTCATAAGCTACACCTTTGTGACAATATGTTTGACAATACCAATAAGTACATACGTATATGCATGTACATGTGAATGTCTATATCTTTAATTTGATGTGTACCAATGCATACATTATATACAAATAATATCAAATAATAGTACTTCATGCAAGATTCATGAGGTGGGACCCAGTTGAAGGACTTACCAAAGTCTTTGCACATAGCTATTGATGCCACTCTCGGCTGCAATGGGAAAAGCGAATTGAATTTTCAATGGGTCTTGGCTTGGTTGACGGTCGGGCATAGTTTCATGACTCAATGGTGCAGGATGATTGTGCAGCTGTGGCAGGATCGCACTCTCTAGTGCAAGGATAGTATGGTACAATACAATTATGTGATACTAGGTGATTCCATGTGATTCCAGGGTTCCAGTGCAAGGCAAATACTAGCACATGAGACACAACAATCGAACACTATGTACCAAACACTGTGCACAATAGATGCATAGTAAATGCTCTCACTATGGCTACTTCGCTTCGGCAGCTTCAGCTCACCCCATAAAAACTCATAAAATCTCATAAGTCTGATTCCTGAACAATGGCGCTTCCCCGGCTTTGCAGCATGACCATCGTGATCCTTGCTGTTTTTGCTGCGCTAACCTTTGGCGCAATGGCACTTCTTGACGTCGCCCACCGCCGGGTCGCCCTCGAAGTTGTCCGCTTCTGGGCAGCCGGAGAAGCAATTCCAAAACACCCGGAAGATGACACATATGACACGATCTCTCCGGCAAAAGCCGACTTTTTGCATCAACTGGTTGAAATGTGGCACCCTGTCCGCCCAACCCTACATTTACCATCATTTCTCTACGTTGTATTGCACAAATCATAATGCAAGATTAGTCAAATCTGGACACAAGCTGGCATTCGAACCCTGTCAGAGTCATCTTTCACTCCGAGTGTCTGCATTCAATCTGCCCTTCGCTGGAGGACACCTTTCGACGAGTTGCGATTTCGCAAGCCATCTCTACACAGTTTTGTGAGCGTTAGGCCTTCAACTGCCGTGGGGTCATGCCATTTGCCCTCAACTCCCCTTCCCAATAGCTTTCCGCAACGCCAGGGCACTTTGACCACGCGACTTTGGCGTGTGGCAGTGCCAAAATAGACGTAACCAACACATTGACAGGTCCTTAGCTACGCGTGCAAGTTGCCGCAATCCTTCTGCAAAAGATCTTCAACCTGGATGCCAACTGATCACCACATGCCCATACACTGACATTGCCATGCATTTTCGTTAAAATCTGAAACAGCACTGTATACTGTGGTCTGGTTCGAGCACCACCCAGCAAGCTCTGTGCAAGCACATCCTTTGCCAAAGCGTCTCCCACTCTCCAGCACATGCCTGGCAAGATCAGCTCTTTGCCAACATCGCCGCGAGTCCATTTGACTGCAGCACTCCCCACACGCCTCGAACTTGGCATCCTTGGGAACCCGCAAAAACGGCAGCTTTGACTGTAGCGGCCTTGGGCACAGCGCTTGACGCTGGTCAGGTGGTCATGAGGTCAGAATGATCTCAAAAGACGGGTATTTGTATGGTATTTGGTGATCTTTTACAAAGATTGATGTCGAAGATGTCTATGTGTATTATATGTTTGATCGTTAATCATTTAACCGGCGGCAAAGATTGCCAAACATGTACACGAGAGAGTGCGACAGAAAACCAACTTGAAATAATATGTCACATCTATCTATCTATCTACCTATCTATCTATCTATCTATCTATCTATCCATCCATCCATCCATCCATCGATCCTGTAAAAATCAACTCGACTTGTACACGCTGTGATTGTATTGTCACTCAGCACCTTTTGCTCTCTGGGCAATTGTCTCAGTCGCTTGACCCAAGGGCCCTGCAGAATGTAATATTGTACACCAGTGGTATCACCATATTGTTTATACACATGTATTTTAACACCGTCCCTCAGATTGTTGAAGAACAGCATTGTTTTTTTCAAACACTCTGGAAATACAAAAAATACATTGTTGAAATCAATTGTGCATCAATTCAAATTGTCAAGCAAAATCACTCTAAAAGCATTGTTTTGTTCAAGAGGTTGTTGAAGTCTCAATTGTATTA
>DF239333.1:0-215549 GCA_000507305.1 Breviolum minutum Mf 1.05b.01 | reverse complement strand
CTCCAGAAGATCCACCACCTTGCCATCCTCCATATCCATCACGTTGCCATCGTCCAGATCCTCCAGAGCCATTGCCACTGCCACCACGCCACGCCATGCTCATTGGCATCATCATGGCAGGCACCAAACTCATTATGGCGCAGAGCAACATGATTGTGCGGTGATCGAAATCACAGAGTCGCAGTTTGCTGAGGTTTGAGCCTGTCGCTTCAGTGCACTGACAGCTGAGTCTGAGGTTGAACATCAACACTGAAAGGTTGAACATGGCCAAGTTGAACATCTTTAAGGTTTGAATACTTGGCAAAAAAACGCAGTCAGCTGACTTCACTGTTTTTAACGGCAGTCCGCCTACGGGGCCTTTAGGCGGACTGCCGTGAAAAACACCAAGGACCTGGCCAAGGCACCAAGGACCACACTGGTCCTTGGTTTGTGTCCGCCTTGGCCTGTGTCCTTGGTAGCTGTAGCTGGATACCACAGACGTGCCCAAAAAAACAATAAAATCTGGACCAAACTCTGCAGGATGATTGATAGCTGCACACCACTGAAGTGCAGAAAAAACATTGCAAAATACTATTGAACGCACAAAACTCTGAGCAAAGGCGCAGGATGGACAATATCATTGTTAGAGAAAATGAGATATAAAATAATAGATGGATACATATGAAAGATTTTTGAGGTTGTTAGGTAAATAAATAGGCAGATAATACATCCGTAGAGATTGATAGATAGATGGGTGTACCTTCTCAAAAGAAGTAAAACCTGTACTTGGTCTTGGTGATTTTTCCACGGTGACAAGTATTTTGGGCTTGGGTTTTTTGGACCATGATCCACACTTTCCATTTGGATACAACCATCACAGCAGGGGGCAATAATGGCCCATTCATGAGTCCATTGCCAACGAAGCTACTCATTATGAATTGGGAGGATATCACGACTGATCATCGTGACGTACCTGCTTTCAAGATGCACTTACATGGTGATCAACAAGTGTTTGGTTGATTTTTTGGTTATTCTGTTTCAAGCTGTTGGTTTACACTTACAGAGGAACATCTTCTTTCATGACTTTGGCACTTGATGCCTTAGTTTTTGTCAAAGTGTGTAACCTGTGGTGGGTGTCCGACAAGGTGCCACAGGGCCGGGGCGTCGCCTCCGTGCAACTCCTGTCACTGCAAGCTTCATGGATCAGCACATCCATGACCTCAACATTAACAATGTTTGTTGAAGACAACAAATGCATGAGCATCAAGACAGCAAAACAAAAAACACAAAGTACCCTGGAAAAAACACAAAATAGCAAGATTTAGCCTTNTGATATGTCTGTACGTTGATAACTGATCATATTCCTCTTCTGTAATTCCTGAAGAAAACCTGCATATTCTGCTGAATTGTGCTTCAAAATTGGATCGGAATAAGGTTGACAAACTCCTTGTACATCCTGGTCCCCAGAATCTTTCTTCAGCATTTGATCTTGCCAAGCCGCAAGCCTTTCTCGGTCGGCATGAGGAAGACAGCCTTCAAGAGGCACGGGAAGACTTTCAACCTCAGGCCAGGATACTAGATCCCTGGAATACGGCTGCACGTCGCTGCGGTCTTTGAAATACAACCGGGACGACGAACATAGCTCTTGCAAACATGACTTTCCAGGCTCCTCCTCAGGAGCAACCCAAACTTCCTGATATGCTTTGGCTATGTGGGATAGTGCACGTTTCTGAACACGTGTAGGTTTTTTTGAAGAAATCAATGAATTCATACACCCAGAAATTTCGTTGAGTGCTTGGATCCCACGGTTGGCAAACCACGACCAATCCCCAGAATGAGGACCAGACTGCTCACCACCAGAAATCGGAGGCAGCGGGAAGACATTACGCTGACGGAACTGGCCATCAACAACTCCTGCGCTAACCCCTTCAAACATGCAGAGAAAAGTGAGAACAAAGAGCCACATAGGATGTAACAAAACTTCACACCGATGGAGCTGGCCACGAAGGATACGACCACCACCCAAAGCAGCATGATGACTGCCATGATGCTGAATCATTCTTTCTTGTTGTCCTTGTCTCCTTTCCGAGACAAGGCCTTCTCTTCTCTTGCCTTGCGGCGTTCTTTCGACACCATGGCCTCTTTCTTCAATTCCTCCCCGATCCGTTCTGACAATTTTGGGCAAATGATGGTTCCTGCCCGACTTCCCGATGAGGAGCCCATGAACAAAGCATTCTCCCCTCCATCCTCGGTCGCTACCAACTTGTGCTTGTGTTTTTCCTCGATGCGTTGGAGAGCCCCCACAATCAATTCTATGCCAGCCAAGTTCGAGCCGTCCACCTGGTCGTAAGTGATGAACGCTTGAAGAACACGGCTCCAAGACTCGTGTTCCATCGCCGGACCATCGGTCGGCTGCAGACGGCACGCCGTCCGCCAGGCTTGATGATGTCCCATGGGAGAACCTCCATGTTCTAGCATCTGAGTCAGCACAAATTTGGCGGTCCTTGGACCGGAAATCGGCCAATCGGCAAAATTGCAAGGACGAGACTCTTGAACTGCCAGTCGAAACTCTTTGTAGCGATTGCCTTCTGAGTCTCTGCTGATAGCTAAGGTCCTCGCATCGTCTGCCATGGCATCCTCGTTCTCCATAGGCTGATCTGCATGAAGTAGTTGAGCAAGTTGTGCATTTCCACCACCACCACCTCCTGCTAGGTTGCCAGGACCGTGTGGTTGACCTGCTCCTGCAGGAAGACCAACTGCTCCAGCACCGCCTACTGGTTGAGGATCTGCTCCATGTGCAGCCCCTGCCACACCACCTCCTTGGCCTCCCTGAGCTAAGCCCAGACGGGCCCGTTCTTGAGCTGCATGCTGATGACCTTCTGAAATCAAATTCTGAAGGGTTGCTGCATTTGGTGGAGGGTTGAATCCAGAAATGGCATTGGCGTCCACCCCAAATGGTACGCCTCCTCCTACTGGCCATAACCGCCATGCTGCCCAATCCGGATTTCCATCTGAGACCTCTTCGGAGTAAATGTCCCCATCGGGTGTAATGATGATCCATGATGCCCTATCCACCAATGATAGCAAGTATCGTGTGTGCCAGACAGTATCACCTTCGTAATACACTAGGATCCGAGTCCTCTCCAGGAGAGGGATGCCCCAAGGGCGCGCCTGCCGTCCAAGCCCGCAGGCTTTGACTCAACAGGCTTACTTACACTTGATCGATCCCGACTGCACCACAACCACAATCCAGTGCCTGCAAAAAGGCAAAGACTGAATCCCAAAGTGACCGGGCCAACGTCAAAATGCCCTGTGCTGCAGTACACCGGTGGACAGGAGCAGCCACCACAAGTGACTACGCAGTCCGGACAACCAGTGGAAGCTTGTCCTCCCAGCCACCACAGCGAGCAACACACGCCCGCAAGAAAGGACAAGGAATGACTAAGGGGAACTGGAATGTCGCTCATTTGATCTTGAGCCATGACACATTTCATGTTCGGCTCCTTTCAGTTTCTCAGTGAATCACGTTCGGTTAACACAGAACACCCATTCATGTGCATAATAAAAATACGCGTAGAATTATGTTTCATGTATGTATAGATACACTGCTCCAGATCACAATAGAATGTACAATGTTTACGATAACTACCACTTCTTTGGCATCATCCTCACTTTCCTTTCTCCAGGTTCTTTCAAAACGCGGGCGCAACTTTCCACCCATCCACTGCGACTTCTCCTCAGTGCAGGGCACCAACCTAGACCTCTCTGAAATGCTGGGAATTCCCTGAATTCCCTTATTCAGCTACTTTTGGGGTGTTGTACTGTCTAAGCTTGTCAAATTGACTCGACATTTACCTTTTCCACAACCGTGCCAACTTCACCAACGTCAAAGACTCCCTTGAGGACCGCCATCTCCAAAGCGCGTGGGGTAAAACCTGGCTCACAGAATCGGCAAAGGCACCCACAGGTCCAACATAGACAAGTAGGTTATACTAACCCTCCATTAATCTAACATAGCTGGCTGAAATATCGGAAATCCACTATGAACCTTAATGACGTGTCTCTAGTGGAAACGGAATTTATGTTGGTTTATTGGAGTGTACGCAGAAACTAGGGAGACTTCCATCAAAGGTACCTACAAGAAGGAGTTGACCCTAACTTGGCCCTACCGAAAGACACTACAAACAGCAAAACCGAAGTGCAAAGAACCGTGAGCTTTGCATAGCTTGGGGTGATGCAGCTGTAAACCAACATTTTCGAAGTGTTGATGGTCAAATGGTTTGGTAAAGGTGGTGAAATGATCTAGGCAATCAATTTATCATAAATCCTTAACCTGAATTATGTAATAAGGTCATTTTGAGGGGGATTCTCTTTTTCTAAACCACCATTTGGGCTGACCTCCGCTGAGGTCCTTATAAATTGCCCAGAATGGTGGTGAAATGATTTCTTTGGATTTCAACTTCCTGACATTTTTCGACCGATCAAGAAACACAGCCCTTTTTTCACCCAGCAGGTGGCTTCAAGAAACGAAGAAAACAGAGCCAACAAAAGTTCAACTCTTCCCGTAAGAGTTGAATCAAACCAACCAAGAAGCATCACTTACAACTAACAACTAACAGTTATATTGATGATTCGGAAAAATACATATTTTTTGGAATATGTTGTAGGTTTCCATAGATACCTTTATAAAGCATTTGCCAGGGTGAGCTGCTATACACTGGAACCAGGCCGGGATTCTTCCCACTGGTTCCCAAGTGTGAGAAAACTGATAAATCAATATTGACCGTCACTAGTTGGTGGTTTCAAGTTTCAACCCATCTGAGAAAATATTAGTCAATTTGGATCATTTCCACAAGTAGGGGTGAACATTAAAAAAAATTGAAACCACCAACCATGTCATTTGCAGTTTCAGAGCTTGGATTTGCTAGTTCGACGCTTGACAGCACTGCTTTGGACCGCACAACGTTTGCAGCAGTTGTGGGATTCTGGCTCCTTTCTATCTCACCATCACAAGCCTCAACGAGGTCACTACCCTTCCTCTCTCCCTGAAACAACCCAACAATACTTGCATGGTGCAACATTGGCATGGTGTGAGCCCTTAGTCTTAGCGGTTGTACTTAGTCTAGATTCAGTTATCTCTTGTAGGCATCAATACACAGTAACACCTTCCCCCAACTGTGGTCTCACAAAATGGATGCTTTCTTGATTAGTTTTTTGGATGATTCGAGGGGGTATGGCCATGTGATAGGAAGCAACAAAACAAAATAACTTTCTATTTCTCCTTTCTCTCTTGGGTTCTGACTCCACCTGGCACACAATTTTATAGTGCCATTAAGTGGCCCTACAAGGTCAATGTTTTTCCTACCTTGGGGGGGATGTCTATGGAAGGGTTTTTCCTACCAGGGGGATTTGCCCAAGCGGCTCAAGCTCTTCAAGAGCATGGCTTCAACACGGCCGAAACTAAGCCATGATCTGACGGAAACGTCAACGATGGGAAACACCTCGCTACGAAGCGAAGGGCGAAGCGCCGTTGTTTTTCCGAAGTCGGAGACCGGAATGAGGGACAAAGGCAAGGCAACGAAGAAATGATCGTATATGTTTATCAGTTGATCTACTACATCTATTTACTGTAACTAGCACAGAAATGTAGACAAAAGAATCATGGATGAAATCGGAATGGAATGGACAGATCTTGAATCTATCCGCTCAATCGCATACCTATGCAAAACAGGGAGAACTCCCTGTGCATATTAAAAACCAGTTGGGCTGGTGTCACCTGACACCTCTATGATTCACCCAAATTGACGATTCACCCAGCTACATCTATTTATCCATTGTTGGAGGGTTTCCCTGTACGAACTGACGCATGATATAAGCAAAGGACTTTTCTGACTGAAGCACTGAGCAAAACACATCTGTTTAAATGCTTGATTAGGCAAGTGGCATCTTATGGAGTACTGAGTAACCCCAATTGCATACAACCAAAGCAAAGTGCATAATTCTCGCTTCTGGTTAAACCAAAGCCACATTTGCAACCTTTTGAACAAGCGTAACGTCTGTTGATAATTCTGTTTCAGTTTGATGCTTGGTCAGTTAATCAGTTAATCAGGCTTCATGATTTAAGATTCATAGATTCTATAGGGACGCGACTTCTCTCTGATAAACAGTAGAGCCTTAAAGCCTATTGTTGACCTGCCATACTACCACTCCCCCAAAAGTTTAGCATAGACCCAAACAAAAATGATGGTTGGAAGACGACTTTCCTTTTGGGAAGGCCATGGAAGGCCTATTTTCAAGGCCTATGTTTGTCCAAATCTCCACCTTTAGTTTTTTGGGCCACCGGACGCTCCCTCAATGTACTCGCCCTTGCCGGTGTTATCCTGCAGCTGTGATTTGCATCTCCCTAAATCCAAGTTTGGGTGAAAAGATATCATGAAATTGGGCATCTGCCCCAGTGATTTTAGGGATTCTGGGGATTTCTTTAGCATTCCCAGATCTTAAGCTCACCCTATAAAATGTCGAGTGATTTTGGGAGGATGTCAGCATAGATATGTATATATAATTGAAATGAACTCTTTGCCATTTAGCAATGAAACTTCCTGGAATTCAAGTTGTTGCGTGTGAATCACTTCTGAATCAGTTGAATCAGTTCGGGAAGAACATATGTTTGGTAGCAGCTGAAAGCTAAGGAACTATCTTGCTAAGTGGCATAGCACCTTACATGTTGGACTGGAAGTTAAACAATTGCATTCAACATATGACACTAGTTATTCACTACTTATCTTGTATATCAACTGCATCAACAAAAACTCTGGTTTTTCAAAGTCTACCAAGCCACCAACCCATCGCAGTCCTTTAGCACCTTCATGGGCTCAAAACAGCTAGTACCGAAGAGGATGTGATCCTTGTAGAACAAAAAAAGGAAGGAGTCAGAAATATGTGGCAAAAACACGAGAGGGAAGGTACTGGTACCACTTTTTTGAGATCACAGTTTTGATGATTTTTTCTTCATCCATATGCGTATCTGGATACTTCATAGTTGCTTCCAACTTACTTCACAAGCTGAATCAAGAAAATAACCGTTTCTCTTCGGGGTGGGCGCTTGCCCTTCAATGCCCTTCATATTATCCATGTTATTTGTCATGTTTGGTAAAACCTACCCTATTTGTTTCCACCAGATCTTCCTGGGACTCATGAGATCAAACTCTTTAACTCTATACCTAGTTTGAAAGTCAATGTGCCATATTGCCTTGGTTGTTGCAGGGATAGTGAATTCCCCAACTCAAGCTGCGTTCATGTATCTGCCTTCCATCTGGATCGCTAGCGATCAAAAGGTTGATGATGGCTCCATCCGGGGCAGGTGTTGTTTGAAGAAGTTGGAGACTTTCCCCAATACATCAATCATGACATTACAGTGAAAGTCAAATATACAAATATACTGTACATATGATATCGCATCGTTCTATAGATTATATTTCATCACTAGACATGCAGAGACATATATAGGAATCCTACAATGCTATGCTTTTTTGATCTTATATAATATGAAATTGGACCATCCCAAAAAGGATGCTTGGTCTCCAGTGGTTGGTCTCAATGTTTCACAGTCCTTGGGGTTCACATCGCCCTTCTCCAACTTCATAGTGCTCCGACACGCCTGGGTCACACAGGCCAAGGATTGTGACTGCTGCCCCAAATTGTCTGCCGGCACTGCGAATATGTATATATATATATAGTTATGCATAACGTCGTGGTAACTTGTCAGATTTCAACAAAATCAATATCACTAAAATACGGGGGATTCCCTTGTTATACACTATCTTTTCTGCCCGTGTTCAGACAAGTGATCGTGAAATGAAATTCAACCTATTCTGATTTCTTGAAGATAAGGTAAAAATCAAATAATTTCCCATGGCCAAGATATTAAAAAATGATGTTGCCATGAAATGTATCCCCAGCTTATGTCTTCAAAAAACGGTACACATATCACTACAGGACAAGCACTTCCACATGGTCAAAAACCACCAAAAAAACCTTGGATGATTCATAGATTCTCAGATCTTTTTTTGATGTTTCAGAAATCTGACCCGTTGCACTTGGTACTTGATTTGATTGTTGATCGGGGTCGACCGCCTCCCCATGCTGTATCCCCCCAACAATAGGGCCTCAATTAATGGATTTATGAAGCACCCTTCCCCCTGAACTCACACAAATGTTCATTTGCCAATGCCATGTCCAATAGTGTTTTCCATATAAATATCCACGGCATATGGGAGTCTACCTTTGGAATTTTCAAAACAAAATCAACTATGTTCCAATCCCAACAAACTCATGATGTGGTAAACCATCCTTAACCATTGTAAACCCAGGTAGTTCCAACCCAAGTTTATAGCCAAGCCTTATTCAGCTGGGGCTGGAGGAAGGTTCGAGCATTGCACGTGGTCAAGCACTTGGCCATGTCGCCCTGCCGGTCTCCAGGTCATCCAAAGGACATCCATCAAAATCAGAGATGCTTTCAGGGACACCCCACATGTGGATATAATATACCCCCTTAGATTCACGCTTCCATTCCCTGTTGAGAAAGCATTTTCAGAATCCCCGCAACATCTTGATAGGTAAAAGTGATTTCGGAAGTATGGTGTCATCTAGACGGTGTAAGAAAAAGACACTAGGTTACATACACATATGTTACGTGTATATATAAAAAGTCGTCGAGGCTTCCCAAAGCCATCAAAGGAGTCCACCAAGGCAGAAATCAGATGGCCATAGCCTCGAGATAGCACCGTTCGAAGCTGGATGAAAAGAAGCTTCCCCACAGCTGTAGCTGCAGGGAGGGTGGGTGAGGCCCTCAAAACTGCACCCGGTCATTTCATCACATCAAACCATGTGATTCTGCTCCCTTCTGTGCTAATTGCTGCAAGCAGGCACGGCTTGTTTTCACTGCATCGCCCGGACAAGTTAAAAGTCGTCGAGGCTTCCCAAAGCCATCAAAGGAGTCCACCAAGGCAGAAATCAGATGGCCATAGCCTCGAGATAGCACCGTTCGAAGCTGGATGAAAAGAAGCTTCCACCAAAAAGCAGTGCCACCAGGTCAAAAGACATGGGCGCAAGACGAAGAAGCCAAGCGCATTTGTCTGTAGTTGAAGAATTTCAACTTCCCAGTTTAACCGCACCATCTGCAAGCAAAGAAAAAAGAAAAGCCCCTGTCTTGATGAGAGATCTCGTCCTCGGGTCAAAACTTGAAAAAACAGTCAATGCACTACACTCTTGGAGGTAACTTTCCAGCGTGCTTTGATGTCTAAGCCGGAGAGTCCAAGCAATATCGCTTATCGGCCTCTCCTGTCGATACATAGCCACTGCAGCACCACCTCTTAAACCACCAGGAGTCAAACGCAGTGATCTGTCTATTCCAAGCAGATTGATGAGAAAATCCCACCTCTTCCTGTACTGATGAGGTGAACCTTCAAAAAGCAACGACTTATTTGTTTTGTTGTCAAAAATTGCTCTTAGAAGATACACGGCACCACGATGCACAATTTTCATATGTTGGATCTTGGCAGGCTGACGGTGTAGGGATTTGAAAGACCTAAGCTGCAAAAAAGCTCCACGTTGGTCAGGATCAAAGGTGTCCGACGGGAGAACGAGATCATGTCTTCTGCATTTCAAAACCTCCCCAATTCGTCCTCCACCGTAAAAAGCAAGAAGAGTCACACCAGTGAAGTCATACCAACCGAAATTCCAGCTGAGGAAACAAAGTGCCTTACAGAGACTCTCCGGTATCGGAGGCCGGTGATTGACCGGCTCTTGATTCTCCCACCTTGCCACAAGTTCCCATGCCGGATAAACAAAAGGTCGGCACATAGGCTTCCACCGTTGACAAGCCAGGATCAAATGTCGGAAGTTGCTTAACGCACCACCAGTCTGAAAACTAATGTCACCATAACAACGTAGACATTGACCCAAAAACGGCGGTACAGCGTCAAAGATATCACTCGGAGGCAGAGAGCAAAGATACTGTCCACACCAAGCGATGAAACGTTCCAATTCTCTAGCCTCCAAAGCAATGGTGCCTGCTGACAAAACCGGTAAGTTCTCCAATGTGGTCTTCGGTCTGTTCCTCTTGTCAAAAGCTGAAGGGCCTGGATGAGAGGCCTCACCTGCCCTCAACGACAAACACCGACTACACCCAGCTACGTCCAGTTTCTTCCAATGGCACCAGCCTGCTTGAACTGCAAGTGAAATGGCCAAAAGACGCGATAAACCACGAGGGTACGGCTCAGCTACCGACGTCCAACTTTTCTTGTGCACCCTTGAATACCCACGAAGCTGCAAGTGCCTTTGGCTGCAGACACACCACATTCGTAGACCTCGCAACTTCGTGGAGGTGGCAACACGAGTGGGCTTCATCCATGGCGTCCCGAACCTGCAAAAGCAGAAACGGAACACACTCGGTGAATTGGCGCCTCAAAATTTCTTGTAGCTCTTCAAGCGCCAAAGCCAACTCAAATCTGGATTCTCTAAGAAAAAAGCTATATCCAACGTTTCACACAGCAGCATGATCCTCATGCAAAAGTCACCATGAGAGTTCCCTTCTTTCACTTTACGTCTCATGTTGGCAGTAAGGCCCGAAAGCCCCCGAGGCCGAGAAACAGATCGCACTGCAGGAGTTATGGCTCGAGAGAACGATGCACATACAGGAGCCATTGAAATGCTGCCAAAAGCTCCCAATTCGATCAAAAGAACCAATCGTTGTCTCAAGCCATCATCGAGCAAATTTTCCATGGCACTTCTCTTCCATTCGAAGGTTAGCACCCAAGGAGATCCAGCTAAAATGAGTTGTCGAGCAACACCAAAGGAACCTGAAAAAAGATCCAGCGACCCAGCCTTTTAAAATCGGGATCACCGTCTTTACAAAAGAACTGCTGAGGAGGGAATGACTTCAGCAATCGGATCAACTCTGACTCTTCTTTTTTACTCTGACTGCTGCTGCTCCCCCCACCCGGCACATCCAAGGATCAGGATAACAGCGGTCACTCGGACATGTTCCCTCCCCATGAGGTTGTGTCAAGTGATGGGAGCAGCTAGTCTTCTCGGGATCATCATCTGCAAAAGGTTCTTCGGCAGGGTCAGAAGACAGCTTGGGTTCAACTATAGGGGCACAAGACACAACACGCTGCTGTCTCTTAAGCTTCTTGGACACCGATGAATTAGGCGCAATGTCCATCTTTCTACCGTTGAGCAGGTCATTGAAGTTAAAGGGCTGAATCACCACCCCTCTTTCTGCTTGCTTCAACCACTCGTCAAAGAGAGCCACTTCGCCGTCTTCCAAAGCTGCCAACCAATCAGGAAATGGAATGTCGGGGGCAGGAGGCGAGGAATTACGTGTAGGGCCATCTGCTCTGTTGACAGGAGATGGGAAATACATGTAAAAGCCCTGATTCCCTGAGCCCAACAGAAAACAAAGCTGTCGGCAGAGCATCTCATTGATAGGCACCGAAGAAGAACGGCCCTTGACAAGGGCTCCCAAACAGACCTGACTGTCGAGGCCAAACAAAAAACGAGATTGTTGATTGGCTTGGCAGATTCGCTTCTCCTCATTGAGATATCCTTTCAACTCAAGAAGGTTGATGTGAACACCAGACTTGCAAGGAGATCGCCACCGTTCTTTGAAGCTCAAGCACCGAGCTAATACAACCCAGAGAGGATGAGAGTCATATGCTTGACCTGGCACTTCATCGGCGACTTCAAGAAGTTCGTGCGATCTCAACCAAGCCTTGGCCGGAGGCAACAATTGGCTCCAAGTGCTCTTCTTCAAAGAAAACCTGCACAACTCACGCACAGCATTCTCATGCAAAGGGGCACGAACGGCAGCCATCCATTCCATGGATGCATCGGAGGCGAACACATATGGCAAGTATTTGCATCGCAAATCACCGACTGCGAGCAACGAGCAGACCACAATAGACATCAACTCATCTTGCAGCTCGGGAGATATGGCAATGATCTGTTGTTGATCTTCGATTCCCAAAGGTTCGAAAATGATATTCATCAAGCACAGCATGCGTCTACGTGCCCCCAAGATCGATACCCAGCTTCCTGCTAAAGATTCGAGCAACCCAACCGTGGCGTACTTCAGCAAACAAACACGACCAGTAATAGCAATCACCGGCCAGAGCCTAGAAGAGGCAGCTCGCACAAGGCCTTTCGAACCGTCAATCTCATAGCCCCAGAATTTTGCTGAAGCTTCTCCAAAAAATGATTTCTTCAGATTCGCTTCCAAATGCTCTTCTTCATAAGCTTTCAAGGCTCTGTCAATTCGAACTTTTGCTGCAGACTGCTCATAGGCCGGAAAGTCGCCACATGAATTCCTCACCACTTTTTCCATGATGATGAAATCATCGATCACAATGCCAGCAAGAACTGGAGTGCGTGGCACTGGGAGCCTCAACGTTATCAACTCACCTGGAACACAAACATCACGTTGCAAGCAGAGTCCAAGATGTGCAGATTGGGCAAACTCACATGCCAAAAGGTCACCCATTGCTAACGTAGAGAGAGCCAAGTGAACAGGCTCCTCCTCCCAAGAAAAATCGACCCCAAAAATTTCCTTCGCCTGCTCCAAAGAAACGGTGCCAGCAAGCGTGTTGCGAGCAACTCGTTGTTTGGATATTGCGAATTGGTAAAAGAAATCTCTGAGATCAAGTCCCGATACTCGGAACTCTTCATGGGGAAGCAACGAAAGGTCCATCAAACTGCTTCCTGACCCCATAGTGCCGCACCAAGCCGTTTTAGGAAACTCTAAAGCGTTGGGCGGCCTCGCGTCCAATATGAGTCGGTCACGAGTTGAGTCTTTCAGCACTGAAAATAACCCCGAGCAGTATTTTCCACGAGTCAAGGCAGAAGGTACTGCTGAGAGTCTGCCACTACCTGCAAGCTTCTTGAACAGCTCAACCTTGTTGTTTTCAGTTGCCCGGACTGAAACATGAGGCACGTCCACTGCACAAAACCTGTGATCCAGACAATGATCCAAGGGGCGAAGGTACAAATCACCAGTACGAGCATCAAAGAATCTCACTGGATCGAACCGAGGCTTACCCGGGAAGTTCAGTCTGGAAGCAATGATGGGCCTTGCTGTGCATGTCGTTGACCCCGGCAATCTACCAACTATAACACCACTCTTCAGCCACTTGTCTTCAAAGAAAGAGGGCCTTGAAACAGATGATCTGTGATAGCTGTTTCCACCATGCAAAAAACTGACTGCACTGGACATTGCCTCCAACGTCTTCTCCACAGACTCATACTTGGAAGCAGATCGTCCCATGTCAGCCGCATCAACAAATTCAGGTGTATTACTGTCACGCACCAAGCGCAGCATGTTGTTGACTGCACTCCATTGTTTCGAAGTCAGCTGTCCCCCAAGTTGCAAAAAAGAGGGGGCTGAGTGTGGCTTGTTCAAATGAAGCCATGACAACACCACCACCTGTAAAGAAACTAACTTCTTTTCCCAAAGGACACGACAGAGATGCTGCTTACTCTTCACAAAAACCTCCGGATAAGGAACCGGCATAGGCCACACACTTGCCCCTGGCGGAGCAGCAGGTCTGGAACGTGACGTGGACGACAAACTATCGTCAATGGGCTTCAGGATGGAAAGCAAAAAACCTCTCAGAGATCCCTTTGTATTCAAGATCCATCGAGGCAATGAATTCACCACAGCAGACACACGAACTGTAGAAGCACCCATACCTGGCAACTTTGAGTCAGCGTGTGGGTGCTCTTGAGTATCTCCAACGGCACATGCATAAACAGGGCTGTCGTTCAACTTTCTGCTGACGCCGAGGACTTCGCCTTCGGCTTGGGTTTTGGCCGCCTCTTTGGACTTGGGGAACTGTCCTCTTCCTCCTCCTCTTGGATCCGAGTTCTGCCGACGTTGCGACGCTTCTGGATGTAGTCGTCGGTTTCCCGAAGGTGACTCAACATCACCTCCGCCCACCGAGGGTCCAACAATCGGCTGAACGGGCTTTCGCCCTCGTTCACATTGGGCAACACGTGTCTTGCAAGGGAACTGAAAGGTGGGCTCGACTCCAGATTCATCTCTGCAGCCATCGTCCAATTTCCTTTGTCGATGCAAGATTGATCCACCTGCATCAAACCCAAACATAGACGAGCACGGCAAAGGGCAACATTTCCATCCCTTGCAGCGTCTAAAGCACCAGCCATCGCCCATCCACAATGAGCAACGGCACGATAATTGTTGATCCGCGAGCGATGCTCCATCCATGCTCTTGCCGAAAAAGCAGGAGGGGTAAGCCCAGGGCCTACCGTCACAGAATTGAGATCTTCGTAAATCAATCTTTCCACCACTGTGTAAATCTCTTGAGGTGCTTCCAACAATGTTGCTCTCAGCACACGACGGGCTGCAGCTGCTCTTTTCCCTGTCCCCAAACTTGACCCGTCCGATGAAGATGCACTGGTGGAATCCAGCGCCAAGTCCAGCTTGCTTCCAGACTTCTTCTTCTTCTTGTCTTCGGTCAAAAGGGACACAATCTGAGCCAACTGACCTATAGCAGATTGAACGTCGGAGCCACCAGCAGGAGGCCCAACACCTCCTTCCAGCTGCTGCTCTTCGTCCTCTGACAGTGGGTCTCTCAAAAGTGTTGCATTCTGTTGCTTCAACCGAGATGCTGCTTTGACATTCTGGGTCATAAGCCGCTGCATGTCTTGTAGGGCGTTCGGCTCGATACCAGCTTGAAATGCCGCTTGCACTACACCAGGATCCAAATTCGGGAACATGTCTGCAGTCAATGGCTGTCCATCCAACAAAGGATCCGGGTCCACAGCGACCGGCTGCTTCACTTGAGGGGTGGACTTCGGACGAGGGGCAACCGGAGCCGTTTTGCCAGAAGTCATCTGATCCAGCTTGCTCAGAACCTGGGCGATTGATGTCTCCAAAACCCCCACTCGGACATCCAGACTTTGAGATCCAGATGCGTCTGCCCCACCTAATGGATGCTCCGATGCAGAAAAGAAAGAGAAGTGCTCGTTCGCCACTTCCACTAGAGCCTGCGCAAAAGGCAGGAAACCATCTTCGAATTCGTGGTCGAGATCCTCGTCCATGCCAGACTCTTCTATCAGCTGGGCCGCTGCCGTATCCAGAAACCCCAACCAAACTTTCAAAGTCTCTTCGCCAGACGGTTGCTCTCGATCTAACTGACCGCAAGCAAGAACTTGCACACTCATCGGCTTCGTCAAGAGGCCAGGTGCAATTGCTCGTTTGTTTGTTTTCTGATTCCATGCAGAAAAAGGCACACATGCAAGAATTTTGCTATCAAGCTCACCAACCAAGCAGATACGTACAGATGGACTGCCTGCACCAACCTCGCTGACCAGCTTTCCAAAAGGGAACTCAAAGTTTGTCTCACCTCCAATGTAAGCAAATGGAGGCTCGTCACCAGCCAATAGCGGCCGGTTCTCACTCATTGCTCAAAGGTTGCTGGTAGGCGGAGTTCAGCCGCCTGGATGACCAAAGTGATTTCTCTCTCTGAAGGCAACCCCACAAACACACTGTCACCCACCTCAGCCCCCCTCTTCACGAGGGCTTTGGCTCCACTCCACGATCGGAAGACCCGAGGCGGGTCAAAATTCACACCGTCAATGCTCCTTGCAACCAGCCAGAAGCGGCTGGACAAAGGATTGAGATCACGGCCCGAAGAACCACGATGATCACCACTCAATGCACGCCTGATGAAGGATCCAATCCTTTCACACAGCTCTTCACGCTGTGCCCAGGAAAGAACAGCAGGGCGAGCACCCTGAGGATAAGCACTCGCACCACCAAGAGATCCAGTTGCAGCTGAACCAGCCACTGAGGGAATCTCGGACACCACAGTGGACCCACTTTCAGAAGGCTCCCGACCAGGAAAATCAGAGCCGTGTGAATAGGCGCTGCTGTCAGCAGCACGAAGTCCAGCAATCACTCTGCGAAGCCTGGCTAGCTCCGCTTGCACACTCACCAATTCTTCCCGAAGTTCGGCCACTTCACCACGGAGCAGCAGGATTTCAGAATTGCTCATGAAAGGATTTTGTAAAGGGGCTTCCTTCTGACCTCTGGGTCAAAGCAACCCGTGCCAGATGTATATGCTGAAACAAATTGAATGAAGGCCCACCTCAAAGTGACCAAGAGTTCAATCGCAGCAAAAATCAGAGCACCACAGATCAGGCCACAAAAGAAACTGCCCCAATGCCAATCCGTCCCAATCGAGAAATCTGGGCAGAGAGTTGGATCGAAGTTCGTATGAATGGCACCTAGCAGATGGTGAAGGATAGCGAGGGAACTACCGGCTGAAACGCCTGACGTTACAGCTCGCATCACCTGAGCCCTCAAAACTGCACCCGGTCATTTCATCACATCAAACCATACATACGTGCGTGCATGCATACAACATTATCATGCATGTCAGTGGGAAATATATATAAATATTTATACATATATAAAATATATAATATATACTGTAACATTACTATACACTACTTTCCATCATTTATCATCATAACATGTACTGATATGTCTGCGTAGTCTTCTTCTGGGCCTGATGGCCTAACATATTGAGGGTCAAAGGTCACGAGTGACGCGGCTCATGAAGCACAGTGTCACAAGGGATGTTGAGGGAAAAAAAAACATGACAAAACGACAGAGCTGAGCTACTGCCATGAAATGACATCTGACCTAGACATGTTTTCTAAAATTCTTGGCTAGTCTGACATTAGCAATCAACATATCTCATTCTCCATAGGTCATACACCTACGAAGGGTGGATTGTCGCTGCGCCAACGGTCAAACATGTTGCTGCCCATGGTTGTACCCTAGTTAGATGATCAGTGTGAGGGTTTGTAAGCGAACTTCAACCATAAACACGTAACTGGCTTGTAACCATGCTGTTGTTGGAAGAAATCCTACACCACTTCCGCCACTTCAGAGGTATTCTTCCACTGTTTCACACTGTTTTCCTAGACCCTCCAAGGGTGTCAAAGGTACTCAAATTTCAGACGCTTGGGGGATTCAGGTTACAGTTTTTTCTAGTTCATCCGTTCGTTGGTGATCACCAGGTGGGTTCATATCTCTCCCAACTCAGCTCGGTTCACCTCGAAACAGCTACGTAGACCCAAGCCTGTCGAAATGAAGCTGACCGCGTTGATCGGCCGGATGGAAGTAATTTGGTATAGTACGAAACATACTACGATGCATGATGCATATGTGTCTGATGTATTTTACACACATCCATGAGGATGACATATGCTTCCAATCTCCTAGGTATATACCACTCAGTTGCTTAAGGGGTCTGCCCAAAGTCTGTGGTATCTTCATGCCATCTTCATGCCATGATTTGAGTAACTTCACAATCTTCTCAGTGGTTGCCTCCCCCAACCACCAAAGAGAAAAAGGGTGGGGGTGCGAGATATTCAAACAGAGTTGAACAACATTCGCAAAATCTCCTCCTAAAAGTCGTATAAGATAGATGACGATAAGCTCAACCCACCCGCCCCCAAAAGATGGGAAGTGATCCCAAGCAAGTGGATGAAAATAGGGAATGTATCATAGTGAGACATTGGAAGCTTTGAGACTGGACTACTATAATAATTATTGCTTCATTAAAATACGCCAAGCTGGAGGTTGTGAATTCATAACATGATTTGGAATAAACTTGGGTGTTTTTATTCAACCTTTGGTATAATTTGAAGACTTGTAATGGAAGTTACATACACCGCATTATATTGTTATACTCAAACTATGGTATTTCTCTGAGGTGATTGAAGTGCTATTATTTTGTTGCTTGTACACAAGCTGTATTCTGTTGGTTCTTTTCTAAAATATTCAAATCATGAACATACAACTGAAAGATAAATCGTGTTATTGGCCTTTTGATTTCATAACGCAAGCTCATCTTGATTGAGGAATAGACTAGAACACTAAGTCCGTTGGTTTCACAGCTTGTTTTTTAAACTTTCTCTAAGTTTCTTTGTTCACATTGGCTTGCTTGTGACTTCTTATTGATGACCAAAGGCATATCGTTATCAATCGTTATCAAACAATTAGATGACGCACCACTATGCTATTTGAGAAGAACACATGCGCTTCCAGATATCTCTTGAACCTTGGTATTAATATGTTCTCCAGGGTTAATCAAAATCAAACCATGTGGGGTCCACTTCTGATAGACACCATTGGAAAATAATGCTACAAAAAACAGCAAATTTACTACTGGACTTTACCCATGTTTCGAATCCAGTTGATTTATCTTCTTTACTTGTTATGGGGCACCATGTCATTGACAGTCAGTTCATAATCATTGTCCTATTATTATCTATTATCCTAAGTCCCTGACTATTCAAAACCAAGTTTTGGAAAAATAGCACTTTCAAACGTTTCGGTATCCTTTGTTTGCGATAGTTTGTGATTTCAACCCCTTTTAAAAAATAGTAGTCAAATTGGATCATTTCCCCAAGTACAGGTGAGGATACAGCCCTCATCCAAGCCTTTGCACTCCTCCAGAAAGTCCTGGCATTTTCCAAAAAAGCGGGTTTTTTGCACGACGTGACATCGCAAATGACGAGGTTCTCAACAAATCAACCAGAACATGTCGAGATACAAAATGGCAGCGACGACAACAACAACAACAACAACAACAACAACAACAACAACAACGGTTGGAGGTGGTTTACTATCCTTCAAATGGTTTTTCCCGAGGCGAACACATCATGTCAGGTTGATGCGGTCTCTGGTCACGTGGGTCTTGTCTTAAGCATCTTAAGGAGATGCAAATCTCCGATGGTGGTGCCGGTAGTGGCGAAACTCAACAGCGCAACAAAAAAGCAAAAGAAACAAAAGGCAGGTATACTCTATCCAAACACACATGTTATCCGAGAAACACGAAAAGAAATAAACCCTACAAATTGAACCCTGTAGTAAATCACACCAACCAGTGGTGACGATGGCAGATTTGACATGTACGGCATCAAAGTCCAACCTAATCGAACCCCCCACCGGACCCAACCTGAACACCATAGAGGGTGGAGTTGCCATGCAAATATGTATTGGCCTAAGTGTAAGTCTAACTGTTCGGAGGCAAGATAGACAAAGCTGGTCAATTCTTGCTCCCCCAAAAAGTGGTCTTGGAACGCTTGACACTTGGAAGAACAAACCACACAACTGACTGACTTGTGGGAGGATTCCCGGATTGGAAACTTTGGACCATGGACCAAGTGGGAGTAGATTTTGACATGTGTCTCCCAAAACGCCCAATCTGAAGAAATTCTTCATAAATTCACCCAAATTACTAAAGTGTCACGGAATGTTCCCTTCGTGGTATCCTGGAACAATCTTCGAATATGCTCCTGGGTTCGCCTCTGAAAAGAGGCATGTTGGCCCCAAAAAGGACATATTTCTGCTTCGTCTTTGATGGGCCGATTTTTCAGGAGGAAGCTGCTGCTTGGTTTGGAAGGGTCCCAACGAACTGGTATAGTCAGTGAAGTTGTAACCTTCAAATATTCCAGTATATACACTGTAAAAAAACATGTAAAAAATGTGGCCTACATCAAAGATAACCAATGATCATTTGAAATCATTTGTTTTAGTGCTGTATTGATAATTTCTGAAATGCTTCAAAGATTCTTTAAAGCCAATGCCAGTGACACTTCTAATGTACCAGTTTTCCATCTTTTCTTCCAAGGTGCATCCATCCCTATGAGCATCTCTCCTTTGGCCACCTTCTTTAACGCCCTGGCCGTGGATGGTCGGTCGAGATGAGAGGCTAAGGTCACAAGTCGTTGGTCACGTCTTGAACAGGCCCAACCTGGTCAATGGAGCTGTTGCCTGGCGTCCAAGTCGAGTTGTTTTGGGGGGACAAATGGTAAAATGTAACTCAATTCAACGTTATATGCTGTACTGATTTGTACTGT
This sequence comes from Breviolum minutum Mf 1.05b.01, assembly GCA_000507305.1. Classification (NCBI taxonomy): domain Eukaryota; class Dinophyceae; order Suessiales; family Symbiodiniaceae; genus Breviolum; species Breviolum minutum. The sequence goes on along the minus strand of DF239333.1, from coordinate 195,614 downwards.
ATGATGTATGCTATATCATGTGATATAGAAATAATATGCATGGTGCATGGGGCATGACGGCGATGATAATAACAATCCTTATTGTTATGATGATCATGATCATGATCAATCTCTTTGTTTTTGTCTATTGCTTTCACTACTGATCTGATAGATTGCAACATATCTGTCTAAGGTATGTTGCGCAAGATAGCTGAAAGCAACGTGTGCTTCCTTTTTTTTCCAAGGTACTTGGGGGTCACGCGTTATGATCGTCACAGATCCTTTTTGGCCAACATTGCATAGCAATGCACATTGACGGCATAAAAGCAGTATTTGTTCCAGAACTGTGACTGCCCCGAAGATCCTTGGTTTGTGTAAAAACAGATGTACCTGGAAGCTACGCATAAGGTCTACGTTGATTACGTTATAAAGCATATACAGAATAATGTTTGAAGATGCATGCTATTTGCTCATATACTGGTCTCTTTGGTGCTATCACCAGACCAGAGCCACCATCACCACCTGACAACAAACAGAGTTGTACTACTCGGCCTTTATGTGTTTGGCAACGATGACTCCAAATCATCATCATCATCATCATCATCATCATCAAATCATCATCATCATCATCATCATCATCATCATCATCATCATCATCATCATCATCATCAAATCATCATCAAATCCTCATCATCATCATGTTCTTGATGAACTAGCGACCCACTACCTTCTAAGGAACTCTTTACAAAGGGAGTAAAGATCCAAAACAGCACATCAACAACACCAGGAACCACAAAGTGTCAAGTATATGCACTACAAGGAGAGGGAGGTGCCTAGTGTGCCTAGCCTGAAAGAAGAGGAGACAACCAACATTGGCGTTGATACTAGGTGTTGTCAAACCCAGCTAATTGACCACTTACTGTTTACTTGGGAAGACCACCCCAAAAAATGACAAGTTGTTACTTGTTACAAAAATACTAAAACTTCAAAACACCATCAGGAAACAGTAGCGCTTGTTGATTCAGCGTTACAATCCGTTGGCATAGAATCAGAGATCTTTACCCGGCTGATGGAAACGAAAGATCATCAACCTGTCCTCACATCCCCCACCCGAAACTATTTCTTCAACATCGCACCTGCCCATTGGTGTCACCATGAAACGAAGCGATCATATAACTTCTTCCAGAAGAAGCATGACCTACAGTAATTTCCGTGTTGGCTTCATTGGCTGATACCGACTCTTCTCACTCCCTTCATTGCAAGCTTCGACGTATGCTTTTGACTCTCGGTGGGACAAGGGTACACCAAATATTTGTCGATTACAGTTTTTGTGGATGTTTTTGGAGAAAGCATGGGGCCGGCCGGACCAACTCTTGCAAGTGTCAAAACATGTCAAATCCTCCAGAAACTACTCAATATATAGCACCTGGACAATGGGAAATGGAAGAATAATTACCCCAAGGTTTAACAGCTCGCGCCTTAAAAATGGTGGTTGGAAGACGATCCTTTCCTATTGGGTGTTGGTAACTTTTCAGGGGCGAACTGTTAAACTTCGGGAGGGTAATCTCTTTTTGGTGCGCAGTTAGGGCAGTTCAATCCCCTTGTGGGACATGGGACGTTTCAGCAGATCCAAAAGGGTGGATGTGCAAAGGATTTTCACGGCTTCTTTCCTGTCTTTTTTGGAAATGTGCACGATCACCATGATCGTAATGAATGACATCATCAATAATCAGCAATCGTCAATCATCAAACATCAATAATAATAATAATCATCAGCAGCTGCAACATCATCATTGTCATCATCATCATCATCAGCAGCAGCAGCAGCATCATCACCATCATCATCATCATCATGATCAGCAGCAGCAGCAGCAGCAGCATCCTCAATATAGATCATGGAAATCTATATGCAAATCAGTGAGTAAGACCAATGCAAACAACAACAAATTCAAGTCTGAACTCTTGACTTTGACTTGTGAAGTGACCGGACTTATGTTTTGGAGCGTTGGCAAACTGCTGGACAGCGGTTGTTGGAAGACGGTACTGCCATGGGCTTTGACAATCCAGGCCGACAAGTATCCTTGAGAAACTAAACATAGATCAATAATTTGCCATGATTTGTACTCACACTACCATGTCCCAGTCACATGTAAAATGTTTCGAAACAATACACCCCCGAAAACCAAAAATGAAACCTGAAAATGGAAAGGATTGAAAAAGGAGATTCCTATTGGAAACCATCATTGTCAGGTTCTATGTTAAGTTTAGGGTATATCATTATATATATATATGTATTCAAACTACATATATACCCAATATATAATATATATATATACATATTTATACACAGATATTGTAGGCCCTTTTTAGTCCTCATCACCTACAGCTTGGGACGCTTTTTTGCCCCTTCCCAGGATCCCACCAGTCACCACTAGTGACCATGATATTATTTTTATGGAGATTCCAACCTTACCCACCCAGAAAACAAACATACCCCTTGAAAATTGATGGTTGGAAGATGAACTTTATCTTTTTTAATGGTCCCTTTTCAGGGACATTCGTTCATCTTCGGGGGGGCAACCTTTGCTTGACCAACGTTGCCGGGAGGGTGGGAACATCCCAACTTGCAAATGTCTATGTACTGAAAAAACTCTGACAAGAATATATTGTATTTCATACATCCCTTGCCCCCACCAAAATGACACAACAACAACAACAACAAACTGCCCAAATAACAAGGAAACCAATTGCATCTTAGAGACTAGCTCGAATGGCAATTAGGTCACCAGCCTCAAGTGAGGCAAGTGATTGGTTGTTCGTAAACGCCACGCTGACGGCAAGAAAAAGACCCAAAAAATAGGGGTACCCCAAAATGGATGGTTTATAATGGAAATCCCTATTAAAATGGATGATTTGGGGGTACCCCTATTTTCGGAAACACCCATATCAAAAATATTCAATAATCATATCCGAAGCATGTCTCATTCATCTGATTAAAGGATGCAAACAAATTTAAGTGATTCTGGGCAATTCAAACTGAAAACTAGATTTAAGTCCATTTTGGGAGGATTCCCGTAACTACCTTTTTCAAATGACCTCGACTTCAGATCGCTACCAATTGGCCAACATTCGACAGCGGGGAAATGGGAAGCCTCTGGGAAGTTTGTCATGGAACCTCCAAGATGAAGGGTGTGGTTTCTGGATGATTTTTCTCCTTCTGTAGTGGCTTAAGTGGCGAAAGTCATGTGATCAAGTCACATGTCTATCTACGTTGTATCAAATTTGCTGGATAGAATGATTTACTGCCCTTTCTGTCAATCTAATATAGCAATGAAAAAAATCCACCAGTTGTCAATGTATTTCCCATAAACATCTCTAAATCTGTCCCATTAGAAAGTGGTAATTTCAAGCACCAGCTACAGCACTGTTAGGCATCCAGAATTTGAAACACCAAAGGCACCTCAAGTGCTACGCCCTGCAAGGAGGAGACCACCTCTTCAGTGATTTCCTGGCCATTCAATGGTTGGTTGGTTGGTGACTATACCTTGGGTTGTTCCCCCTACCCCGGGAGGGAGGGGACACCCGAAACTATACTAGCGTTAGTGGCTGGGTGTTCTGGATGTTCCAGGTGCAATGTAAAGCCCACAAACCTCAATGACTAACTCCCCATTCACCGAGTTTTGTGTAACTTGAGTTATATCCCACGTGTCAATGAAATATATGAGGGCTGTCACACTGGTTGATTCCTAGCTATGTACTGAATTCCTGGAAAAAAACCTTGTTAAAGGAAAGTCCTATTATATCCACTCAGATCCACTACAAGTAACACAAGTATGCGGAACATGTTACAAAGTCTTGGTGACTGAACGAATATTGTAATTGTAAGTTGTACCCTCCCCAAAACTAACATAATAATCATAGTCTCTGAAAATATACCATCCCAAAAGGAAACTAGTATTCCAACCATCCATTTTCAGGTGCTATGTTAGTTTCAAGGAGGGTAATTCATATTTCATAAATCATTAGGGGGTGGCTGAAGATTACCTTCGGACCTTGCCCAAGTGCATTCAGAACCCCCTCCAACACCTTCAATGCCTTTTGACCACCAGCTTCCTTTTTCAATCGACCACTTGGATCCTCTTGGACGACAAAATTGGACTTATAAATGTAGATCCAAGCGCGGTGATGCATTTGTATGCCAGGGACGTTTAGGCCATCAAATTGTATAATTTTTTTTTGTGTATATATATATATATATATTTGTTTAACACATATGTGTAACTCCCTGCTGTGGAAACATCCACCCATGCTACCTTCGGACCGACGGAATGTTTCTCCCTCCTCCTCGGATCCCTTAGGAAAGGCGTCTTTTCCTGAACTTCAGGAATCAATGGAGTTAAGTATCATGGTACCATGGCATCTACTCAGAACGCAAAGGACACCATATTCTGATTCGCACACACAACATCCATTCAAAAAACGCTTGTTGTTGGTTGGGTTCGAGGCAGTTGATTACACCCTAAGCAACCCAAGTGTTGTTTCTGACGGTTCATGCATATTTGTCATACTCTGGCTGTTTCCATATCAATACGCATCAGCCAAGGGTTCTATGATCATCAGTGAAACAATCCGAACTGCTTCAAGCCAACGGTTTTTGGTGCTGGGCTCCCAAGCGTAACAAAATGGCCGAATTTTGATCTCGCTGCTCATCGATCTGCACAGGGAAAAAAAATCTTTGAATCCTGGAAATCCCTGATCCCCCCCAAAAAAATCAGGATGGTTACCCGCTAGGGAACTAACATATCCCACCTTGGGAAAAGGAAAATCATCTTCAAAATTGGCTTTTCAGGGAATATGTTAGTTCCCAGGAGGGTATAGCTAGACTCCCATTACATCTTGTCGGAATCATTTGACCCTCACTGATCTCACTTTTTCATGGCTTAACCTTCCAGGGTGTATAGGTTTGCACGGATCTTATATGAATTCATTTTAAAAAAACACATGCCCCAAAATCACACATTTACCCACCCTTGGGTAGTAGTTCTGATACGAGAAAACAAAAACAACTCTGGATAATGTCAGTATGTAAGAAAATATTCAAACAATTTACAACAACTGTATTCCACATAAAATATCATCTGATCAAATCAGAAAATTTGACTCCTGTCATCCACCCCACTGAAATACATGAACAAAATTTCCCTACATAAATTTACCATCTTGTGTTTTTTTTCCTCACCGGACTTCACTTTCCATAGTCACTTCACTCACCAACGAAGTGCGCGTTTCGCCACTCGCTCCGCCTTACTTGGTGCAATCACGTGATGCGTTCGCGCCAAGGAGCTGCTACGGAGGCTGAAAATGAAGGCTGCCTGACACAAAAACAACAAAAATCCACCCACTGCATCCCGGAAATTTATATATCTACTCTTCGGAAAACAAAACATCACAATGGAAAATCACAATGGTTTAATAGGAGATGCATCTTTGAAATGGATTCAAATGGTTATTTTTTACATTGTCATGTAAGTTTTCGGGGCGGGGTATACTAAAATGAATTGTTTAGTAGGTGTGTAGTTTCTCTGAAATACAGTCTACCTGAGAACCCCTGGTTACCCGACTGACTCTGCAAAGCTTGAAATATTTTAAGTAGTTGCCTACAAATACTTGTTAACATCCATCAGCATCAGCAACTAACAAGTTCAACAAATTTGTGAGTCGATTTGGAGGTGACAAGCAGACCATGTCCAAGAATAGAATCATAAGGAATTTGTTTGCTCAACCTGTTTGAGTTTGACCTCATATGACGGACATTCAGAGAAATATCCAAATGATATAACAGGTTGAGTCAACCATACCCTCCGGACTACCATGGCAATGGAAAATCTATATATACATCTTTGATAGAACATGTTCCATCAACATGCTACTCTACCGGAACGTTGTATACTGCAGCACTCCTTGTAAGGTATCTGAAAATCCAAAAAACCCATGCATACCGCATACCCCAAAAAACTGCTCCAAAAGAGACCTCCCCTCTGGAAATGAAAAGGTTTGATAAGCACAATGAGATTTACCATGTGCTAATTGTGCATAGCAAGGGATGGTGATGCCCTCCCTGATGGCTGGCTAATTATAGCTTATAGCTTACGGCCGGGTTAACGACCCCATGGCCAAACTGCAATTTCTGCGGGTGGGGTGGGGTGGGGTGGGGTGGGGTGGGGATGATGACATTCTTTGAACTTGAACACATGGTGGATGCTACGCAACTGTGCTTGTCTTGTCATTGCACACATGGTGGATGCTACGCAACTGTGCTTGTCTTGTCATTGCACACATGGTGGATGCTACGCAACTGTGCTTGTGTTGTAATTGCACACATGGTGACAACCATCGTTTGGAGGAATATGTTTGGTCGTTTTTGTTCAGAATGAACGTGCGGCCGAAGTTGCTTGAAGCACTGGGCAAATTGGCCCAAAAAGCAAACAATGCTACAAGATAGAAAAAAAAACGTCTTTTTTTCGGCGGAGGCTTTTAATACGCACAAATTCCATTGTGTATTCTTTTTTGAAGACACGAACCCATGGAAAAAATGGGACGAAATCAACATATGAACCAACAAACCATACATGGAATTCAACACCCTCGCAGCATTTCGTGCATCTTCAACAAAATGCCATGTTAATATCGCTCAGGGTCGCAATCACGGCCGTAACCTAATTATACTATGAAATATCTACGCATGATAGTAAGCAATGTACGAAGACAACCTGTGAAGGGTGGTTCGACCATCTTCTGTGCAAGATTCGATTGCAAGAGACCACTGAATATACTGAATATTTGTAGATTCTAGATGTTTTGCCCATTGGACATGTTGCCCAACTATTGTTGATGACTTTCAAGTGGGGAGATGGCTCAGAATCTAGTATCTAAATGAAAGTTGATGGAAGAAACTCAAGCAAATTACATTACACATATACAACCAAGTAATCCCAGCGGATCCAAGAGGTGGTCGATGCAAATAGAATGAATAATAGTTGTCTCATTTGTGTAGTGGATCTGCGTCTTAATTTCCTACCAAACAATGTAGATGTCTTTTCAAAAGAAAGGGCCAAAATCAACGCACACGGCTATAGCAAAGCAATGGAGGATCGGTACACTGGGATACGATGCTCCTCATCTAGTTGTGATTGCTTCATATTGCTTCCTTGTTTCTTATCTGATACGGATGTATCCTTATCGCCCGAATCCCAAGTGATCTATACAATTCATTGCCTCTGATAACACCCAAATGTGGATTGCCAAATCCTGGTCCTTTGCCTAATCCCCACCGCAAAGACTACATCCCACAAATAAGTAAGGGTGAACATCAATTTCGTTAACCACACTTGTCAGTATACTTCATAACATGCATCAATCGCGAAATCTACGTTTCTCCAACATCTTGTCTCTTCTGGTGAGTTTTGACAGCATTTTTACTATGTTGTTTTCTCATTTGCAAATGAGGTGCAGATGCTTCCTGCAAGCACATCACATCAGCCTCACCTCGTGGCGTTTCCATCCGTTTTTTCGGTCGTGAAGGTGACCTTTAAACCCTCAAAAAGCGGGTCCCTAAAAGGCAGGGGTATCAAGCCTTGCAACAAGGATCGGCAAATTTGATGAATAGCCTGAATTTTAGGGAAGTGCTTGTAGTTATGGTGCCATCCTCCACTTATAATAATTAAACCTTTTGAATTTTGGCTAGTTGTTGTGGGGGGGTAGTTTTGATGGGGATATTTGGGAATATCAGGATAATGCTAGTCAAGATATGCCAGCGTGGTGAACTGACATGACAATGAACGCCTTCATGCTGAGTAGGAAATACACCGCGCTGTAAGTGAAGATTTCCTTCAGAACCTGGGGATATGCTGTACACAGGCCAATTGGCAGCCGATCTTGGAATAATTTCTGAAACTTAAGTCCTACAACCAAAATAATCATCCTGCAAAAAGTTCCAAGGTTTAGCCACTGGCCGAGACTCGTTCCATCTTGATCCAAGACACCATAAGTTTCCAGTATTCTGAAGGTCAGGCGATTCTTTCGCCTGAAAGTGGCCTGGGCCACGGAGAAGATAATGACACCAATGTCCCAAGTACTACACTCCCTGAAACGTTTAACCAATATATATGTCACCTACCAAGAATCGGGGCCAGGAGAAGAAGCTAGATATAAGCTTCAACGTCCCCAAGTTTCAGGTGCAAAAAAACAAGTTGTTAATTTCAGAAGGTCCTTACCATGTCTTACCCATCTTGCCATACACATCCGTCAGAAAAAATAAAACAACCTACAACACCGATTCCAAAAAAGATAGACTTCCAACTCTGAGGTGTATCTTACTTCTTAGGTCCGCATCCGGATGCCAAATGACCCATTGAGACCACACGATGCATCTTCCACCCGAAAAAATAAATAGTAATGGCATGCAGTAGGCTATGATCCCCCCCAAAAAAGATATAACCTCTAGGCAATTTGTGATATTTCCCAAACCATCCCAATTCTAAATGATGGTCCCTCCTTGTGAAGCATTCCCTTACTAATTGTGATGAACTCAGATGAAGTCCTCATATTTTTGTAATAAACGCCTGTGGCCTGCGGCTGAAGGCACCTCACAAATCGATGCTTTGATCTCTTGCCAATGACCATCTGGGGACAACACCTGAACATGCTTGGATCGAAATGCAGTGTGAACATTTATGTGGATGATTTCACCAGTGTCCCATGATTCTAATTGAAACGACAATGATGATCATGCATAGACAGAAAGCTTAGAAACACTTTTTTATAGCCCAGTCAAACCATTGCGGGCATACAAAGTACTTTCTCAGCTGCATTCTTATGGCATCACACTATCCGTTGAAGATTGGACTTGTCCTGCAGGCCCGTATTGACCAAATTTCCTAGTACTTGGTGAGGAGGTCTTTGGACTTCTATCGCATCCCTAAAACACCTAAAACCCAACCCAGAGTATTTGGAAGATAAGGGTGTCAAATCTTGAGAAACATGTGGCTCACAATTGTCGCCATCAACCAATCAACCCTAAATCCCCATCCCAACCAGACCTTGAGCATATGTACCAGCACAGCATCGAAAACTGCTAGGCACAAACATTGCAATGGAATTGATACCGCCTGTCCCAAGGCTTGTCCGAATCCGATGGGATCTCGTGGTGAATGAAAGGAATGGAAGGATCTATGAATGACACCAAGGGGTGACATCCGTGTGGTGAATTAAAGCTGGGCTACTTTGGAAGAACCTGAAAGGAATTATCTCTCTAGAACCCGGTGAGAGAACAGAGCAAATTGCCTTCCAACAAAAAGTGGTCGTCTCCAAAAAACCAATCGTTAGTACGAAGAATTTCAGCTACTGCTGGTGAGTTTGTACATGGTACATGGGACTTGCGACAGCAGCTCACCTTTTTTCAAAGGTCAAGCAGGCTACTTGGAGGATCATGCCAATTAGTAAGGGGTCAATAACTGGGGGTTACTAGCCAATAACTAGCCAACTATTACATAGAATAACATCACTTTGGGAATTTAGTAGCTGTACTAAACCCACCCACCCGGTAAGATCATGCTGAGAACCTGAATGACTGATAGCAAAGCCCACATCCCCGACCTCTTCCTCCTCTGTGATGGCAGGATATTTCGCCTCACCAAAGCGGATAGATGTTTCGATGGTTTTGGCGGATCCAGTCGAGCAATCTTGAAGACATACATTGCTTACATATATATGTAAGGAATCACCGAATTAAAAGAAACTAAGGTCTTAAGGGACTGGGACTTTGGTCAATGGATGTTCCCTCAAGGCAGAACATGTGAGAACCATTCTGGGCAAAACTCATACTACTCCACCACAATTGGTGGGAGGAGAGTCCTTCAAATTCTTCAATTAAATGATTCCATGACTTCACGTGGTGATATTATGTTTCCTGAAAAAGTAGCTGAGTTTGAGTTGGGATTTTTGTCTTTCTTATCTCCAAATACCAATTTTGTGAGGTTAATTATGGAATCACCATGCTTTGGGTGAAGAAAAAAAACAGCTGCAAGTGATGACACTTTTGGGGGGATGACTCAACTTCACGAAAAAGCAACTCCGATGAAACCTTGTGATGTATGGAGAGTTAAAGCACCTGAGGCACCAACAAACAACAATTGAATCCCAATCCATGAAAATCCTGTTTTGTACAAGATCTCAGTCTCAACATTGGTAATCTAATAAATCCCTAGCCTAAACATCTAACAAACAGAAGCAAGTAGTGGGGGTTCTCGTCCCCTACATGAACTGGGCAACAAGGGTCTTTTGCGTGGCTCACATATCAACTTTCTTGAAGGAGCCGTTCTACACTTAACCATTTAACCATGAGATGATTGGATAGAACATCTGGGATATGAAAACATCATTTCGAGGAAGTGAACCATAGCCATAGCCTAAAGTTCTACTGTACATCATCATCATCATCATCTGCCAATACCAGGTTCACAAAAGCAACATTAAACAAACACCTAGCTTCATTAACCTGACGAAAAAAAAGGTACAAATTTCACCACCTCCACTGGGCGCGGCGTGGCTTTTTGATGTCCCCCACCTTCTTGATGGTTGATAGCATCTGGCAGGGCCGGATCCTCTGCAGGTACCCAAAATGATCATGGGAATCCGATGCCTCTTCTTATTATGAGTATATATATAATATACCACACCAAACATGCAACAATAATCATCAATAAACTCCCCAAAAATATGTATGATTTCAAATAGCAGACCTCTCTGAATACCACACCAAGGTTCTTTTCGGAGTCATCAGATAGGAAGGATTCTATGAAACTAGGGGTTGCGCTTGGTGTGTGCTCCAATGCTATTTAGAAAAGCAACTCCTGAGTCCCAAACAATCTGGAAGCATTGTTTAGCAACAAATCTCAAAACGTCTCCCAACTATACGTATTGTTTTGTCAACTTCAAACCGGATCCGTCACCCCTCCGAATTGCTGTTAAATTGAGGTGGCGATCACCTGTTTGGGATACCGAGGGCATCTGGAGAACTGCTGACACTCGGAGTTGCCACCCACGGGTCGGAAACCTCTTTGTGCTTCCGTTCTTGCCAGTCTTCAACTCCAACTCTTCCTGGCAGGAGGTACAAAAAGATGAGATCATGGGAGAACCACGCAACGGGCATCCTGACGTGTGTACCGTGTACCTATTGATCTACAGCGTTTGTCATGATATGTTGAGTGAATGCATGAAGCATGTCAGGATCTGGCGGATACTCATAAGATACATCCATTTTTTCTCCCAACGCCGTGGCCTGAAACATGAACTGCTGCCATTGTGGCCACCACTCGGCCACCGACGACAACCTCAAGTTGACAACCCTCCTACCTTTCCCATTACCTTCACCATGATGTCAACGGAAGTTGGTTGAGTTCAAACAGCGTCTGCTTAGGAAACAAGATGGATATTCTACTTGAAAAATACACTGAATGGATGGAATCCTCAGATATATATAGCTACAAGAACAAAACAGAATGGACACCACAGAAATTGAATTTATGATGAATGCCCAAATCTCCACAAAAACCAACAACGATCCAACAACGTATGTACCTCAGCAACTCCTTTTGGGATATGCTTTCAAGGGGGTTTTCGGGGAGGGTGATTCCATACACTTGAACAGGTGGATTTCAACGATCAGTGACTTCACCCGCAAACAAAACAACTTTTGTGACCTTTCAACTTTGCATGTTTAAGTCTTATGAGTCAATTTCCATCCGAGATAAACATGGAAAATAACCAATGAAAGCTAACAAAAGTGACCCCCTTGGAGCTTGGAAAAGCTGCCATTTTATGACACTTCCTTCGGACTTGGGTGTGAAAGTTTAGGATTTCAGTCGGATTCTGAAATCCATTTTCCCACCAATTCTACATATATTCACTTTTGGAAATGTCTGGCTCGTTTTTAACTCTACCGACATCTTCATTTTTGATTTATTCACTGATATTACAGGATAAAAAATGCATCAAACAGTTCCCTAAACATAAATCTTCATTATGTAAACGTATCCGTATATAATATGCATACAGAAATATTAATCTATTTGTACATCATACGAGTAGCACATCATGTACTTGTAGGATCCTTGGGGTGAAAAACGCTCTTCTATTTCTGACAATAACTATTGAACTTGATGTGCAAAAACGGTTGATAAATTTGTCAATTTTCCTCTTAGCTTGGCTGAATGTTCGTTCCATATTCTTACGTGTCCAGGAATGCTGCTAGTAAGCTAGTAGTTGCACCAAGAATCATGGCCACTTATTTCTTAGATAGAATGCATATGAAGTATTGGTAACAAGGACTACAACATACTGTTGGATGGATAAAATGTATTTCTCCCAAAAAACACAATCCTTTCTCATCCTCCTTCCAACATAGACGGTCCAAATGCTTCCACCTCAACCACATGTTGAGGCCCAAACTTGCTCGAACAGTGATTGATCACCGTGGGTCTGAAGGTCATAGCGCCTATACCAAACAGCTGTGATGACCATCACCACCACACCAACGTCCGAGAAGCTCACCATTAAGGGAATGAGACCTTCTTAAGGAGTTATTGACATATAGATGTCATCCATTATAGGCAATGTCTTATGACAGCACAATTTCCTTAAGAAGGTGAATCATGTGTGCGATGATCATAATTCATGAGTTATAGTACTCCATTGGTCCGCCTTCAGCTATCTAGGAGGTCTTTACCCAAGTATGGCAAAAAAAACAACCCACCTCACCATTCCATGTGTTTTTTGTTGGTGTCTACATCCCTGGAACCGACGTGTTGACTATCTTTGGTTCCTTTCACCTAAAACACGAGGTCCTCTTGGGAATCACTATCTGGCAAGCACATCAAATACATCAACCTTGGACCCACTCTATGGCCCAACCTTATATCAACCTTATACACACTCATTATACCACTCAAAATTAAAGTGGACATGCAGAACCCTTCCACTTGAAAAGAAACTCCTTTCACTTCATCATCATTTTGAGGGCGCATGTGAAGTCTGCAGGGTGCTGACCAATTTGTCACTCATCATTCCGAGCTTCTAACACGACATTGGCAGAATTTGTCATGGTCTGTCATATCAAACGGACATTTCAAACCATGTTGACAAGAAGAACTTGAGCCCTTTACCTGGCCATTTTTTTTGAATCAACAGTAGTTCCTTTTGTGAAGCGAGGCAGAAAGAAAACATCCTACCTTTGACTTGTTGTTTTCTTTGTAGCCCCAGTTGTTATGAAAAAAAAACGTGAAAGTATTGGTGACCAAAAAGGTTTCCAACAGTTTCCATCCTGACTCAAACAATCTCGCGTAGATGATGGTGGTATAGATTTTTGTAAAGAACCGACCTAAAATGAAATAGCCTATATACTCCTCAAATCTAGGAGCTAAACCCTTTCCAAGTTCAGAATCTCCTGTTGCAAGGGGGGCCACCTTTTTCAAGTTCGAGCTGCTACTATTGAGAGTTGTGCAACTGTATATCATGAACGTACTGTTTCGGTAATTACGACACGGAAACTTCTTGAGGTGCAGAAGGCGCAAGAAGACCAATATATGTACAGTGGATCTATATATATATATATGCACAGTACATAGAGTATATATCAACAAATGTAGATATGGGTGTACATGCGTACTGTATTCACAACTCATATGCATGATATACATACATATATAAGAATGTATGCACTCATAAAAGGCAGTTGAAGAGAAAGTGATAACACAAATTATGTCACAATGTCTCACATTTTCAATCTTAGGGACTATTGTAGATACAAGATGATACAAGGGTAAATGGCTGGATGGTAAGCGCCCCAAATGTTGAGACACACCCGTATGTCATGTCTGTATGTCAGCTTCTTTCCAGCCAATCAGCCACCTGAAGCGAGATTGATGGTATTTGTGAAGCGATCCTGAAATGGGCGGAGTTTTCCGAGGGACCCAGATGATGATCTCACCAAATGAGCCACAAAAAAAACCGGCCTGACTTTCCATTATACTGGTTGTTTAATAGGGATCCTTAGAATGGTTTATTCTATTGTCCAGACAACTGAGATGAACTGGGTAGTAACTATACGTACTAAAGAGCCAGCTTTTTTTCATTGCTCAATTGATATCAACTACCACCATCTACATCAGCACTAGCCAAGGTGAATTTGCTGCCGAACAAAGGAAGTCCGAAGCTCTTGCTTTGCCCGTTGCCAATAGAAAAACGAGGCAATCCTTCACATGAATCATCCTACAGACAGTTCTTTGGTGACAGATTGTCTGCAGCCTAGATCTCTAGAGACTGACCTAATTTCACAGACTGGGCGTGTGAGACAAACATGCTTCTGATGTTTGCAGTTTCAGAACAATGGTAAAGCGTGAGCATGGAAACAGGTGATGTATAAACATTGATCAGAAGCAGAACATTATAGTTCCTTAACCTGAAATGTCAGGTCATCTTGGGAGAATGCCCCTACTAAGCCACAATCTCAGGGCTTGGTAATCTTGGTGTCACTTCAGAGGTTGCCATGAAATTCATACACATTCTTTGTCCAGGCATCTACACTCTACCTGGACGTCTTTGCAGCAACTGGAAAGATCTGAAGGCAGGACTCCTTTATTGATTTACATCTAGTGAGGTTTCTTGGAGGCTGAGCAAGGAAGATGTAGCATTGGATTGAGGATTCTAAATTATGTGTTCCATCCAGACTTTAGATCAAGTCTCAAGTTTACCACACCAATTTTTGCGGCTTTGATCCTCGAACAATTTTCAGTCAAGTGGGTTTACCTCTCAACGACCGTTTTCGTTATACCTTTTGGATGATTTTCAACTCGACCATCATAATGGGAGAAAGGTTTTAATTCGATATTTTATACATTATACAACCACCTGGGATGTAAAAAAACATGTAAATAATGGGAAATTCACCCAACCTCAACTGGTGAACGCCGGATTTCTGAACCATCAACAGTATGAGTACTTGTACATTGATTTATGTGCCACTCAACCCTGTACCATCAGGCCCCGCGCTGGCATCGACATCAACCTTTTAGCCCCGAGATCCTTATCCTGAAAAGTGGCTGACACAAAAGTTGGATCAAGTGAGAAACAAACAACAAACCTCCACTATCTTGGTGTTCCCTGCTTGAGTTGCTGAGATCCCCTGAAGGAAACAAAAAATTGAATCAACTGTCTGGGATTCTCATCTCACCAAAAGTAAAAGAATTGGGCGGGCAAAGGGGTGTATGCAGGGTACATAACTTGCGACAATAATGCCTGGAACAAACTCAAAGGTGTGCTCAACGGGCTTCCATTCATGAAACTTATTGTGAGGTGGGTGTAACCTCGTGAGAATACCACCCCATGCTAGCCAGCACCAGGAAGATTCACAAAAGATCGAACAGGCATCTCTATGTGTACAGCTTCATAGGCACTTTTCACCGAGGTATCATCACCCATTTGAAAAACTATGCTCGTCAAACTGGAACATTTCCTCAAAATAAATATGAAAATAACAACATATTTGAAAGCACCACCAGCTGGGAAATATACCTCCAATTTCAGGGATTTTTACCGACCTCAAATCTTACCATACATTTGCATCAAGTTTGATCCCTCCAATTGAATCACGCCTATTGTATATGTTGGATATTGAATATTCAAAATATTGATCCCTACAATATTGAACATTACCCATATGGGGGTTTCCAAAAATGGTGGGTTTCCCCAACAAACCCATGGGTTTTTCTGGTAAAATGATCATTTTGAGGTGTTTTGGGGGTACCACCATTTGAGGAAACACCCGGTTTCATGGAATCCAATTCTTCCCCCAGCCTTCAGGATCCCTGAGATGATCTTCCGCTGTTGGATGTCGGACTGCCATATCCTGAAGGCTTCAAAGGTCTGCAGGTAAATCATGGTAAACTTGGAAATTGAATATAATCAGAATAATAATCACTAACCTGAATTATTATATATATATATCTATATAATCACCGATATAGTCACCAATATAATCAACAATAACTAACTCGGAAAATGAATAAAATCACAATCACCAATCTGAATTCAGGACATTCTTGAGGAATTTCCCCAACTAAACCAACAATTTATAGTGAGGTCGGGTGAGGTCACGATGTTGCTGCAATGTCCATGTGTTGGTGAGGTACTATTGTTCTGATGGATCATTTCATTCAAAGACTCAAAGATGTTAAACCTTGGAATTCCCCGAATGTAACCGCTTATGTCAAAGCCCATATAGGATCCATGTATGGTATATTTAGCTACATTTACCATAAAAATCAACCAAATGTAGGTAAATATACCATATATGGGAAGTGCCAAACTAAAAACAACATCATGGTTTGTTTGTTTGCTTGCATGTTTGCACATTGATTTCCGTAAATATTGTTTCGGAACATCATGGAACATCTGGGTATGAAACGTCCAGAATCTGGCTCACATGTCCAATCCGTGCCCCCGTGCATCTCTCAGCGGCATGTGAAGAAGCATTGCTCATTAGGGGGGGACCGTTGCTAAATATGAACACAGCAGCTTTTTGGCTATTATGAGCCTGGGATACTCTCAAAATCCATCAACTTGGTCCTGTATGAACACATATTATTCTAACCACCGAATAACTACCGGTCATGATAGTGATCGTTCAGTTTTCTTGTTAAGACGGGCCGGATAGCACGTGACCTTTTTGCAGGACATATAGACCATCTATTTCTAGGCTACTGGATGGTTGGCTGGTGGCATATTCCTACCAAAAACCTTTTTATTTAGATTTTCATACGATTCCATCCAAACAACTCCTCATGGCATCATTGTTTCTATCCAAGATAATATCACCTTTTTACAGGGTGTTTCCTGGTAAACCTCTCTGCTTACCACACTGTTCCAGCTCTGTTTGCAATATGATTCGTAGATAAAGCTAGTGTTCAAAAAACACACCATGGTGGTATTTATGGGCAATGGAATTGCATTATTCATTATGATCGAGATGAACAGTGGATCATAGATCATATGCAAACAAAAACATTTCACCAACGATTTGCCAAGGTTCAAGGTGGATACCCGAAAATTGCTACCTCATGTGCCCGTCAGCGGATTCCACTTAGCTTCCCAACTCTTCCACTTTCTCTAGACCTTGCCACTCAAGTGCCTTGCCATGATTTGAGGAATGCTTCTCTTTAGGCTGGCTCAAAATCTAAGGATATCCAAAAACGACTTGGAAATGCCTCATTTTGGCACGCATTGAATCCAATCTTGCCACTAATTTCGAAAGTTTCAGACTTTAATTGATGGAAAGAGCTCTAAATGGCTTGTTGTCTACTATAGTGGTGCATATGAGGGGAAATCAATGACATGACCACTATTTGGATGATTCTTCAGGTTCGCCAAATGCTTGCTAGATTGGTAATTGAGGCTGGGGTATGGGGGGGGGGGTGCGGCTTGCCACTTGCTAAGTTACATGCATTTCACTCTCTAGTTGCAGTGGGATTACAACCTTAGAACCTTATTATAGATACTCAAAAAATCATGTTTTTTTAAACTGTATCTCCTTTCCAATATGGACATGTTGGGTATATCAACTCCTTTAAATTTCAGAAAAAAAATATAACCCAAAAAGTAACCGCTTCGACACAACGACAACCTTCATCTGCTTCATCAACTGCGAAAAGAGCTCTGGCGTGAAGACTTCCACGACTGGCACCTAAACGGCGGCTCCCGGAAATTCCCTGGGAGAAACCTTCATGGGTTGCCACCTGTGTTCCTGGAAAAGGAAGCATCCCCTAAAATCTAAATGATATAAGCATATACCTGAAAATTTGGCAAGCACAAATACCATGTCTGCTATTCCAATCATCCAATTATTTTGGGAAATTGGTTGACTCGTATATAACTTTTTTAATCATTGACATTTGATATTCAACATGGGCAAAGAAAAGGTCTCAAAGCTTATAGTCTAGAACCAAAGGATCAGTTTTGTAAGTTTTAAGCACCAAAAAATACGAACGTGTGGAAAGTCCCCGAATTCAGAAGGTGTGAAACAATCTCATGGAAAACTCCCAGTCTCTTTTTTGCTTTTGACATTCACGTGTGGGGTTTCAATAACTTTGGTAGCTAATATAGGCCAGTCATCACTACCTCTCTACTAGCGTCCAAGGCACATCTCGATCTTTGGGATCATCTATAAAGGCCTCCACCTGCCAAAGGGTGAACCACAAGGTCGCTGTGAAAGACAAGCAGGGAGGATGTCGTCGCCATGAGCGTTTTCCTCAAAAGAATCAACAGAGCCAACCATCCTTCTGGTACTTCATCCTACGATCATGATGGGAGAGAAAGACATCCAACACTTTGGGCCACACTGGGCCACCAAGCTGCCCATTTTTTCTGAGATCAAAGTCATGACCATGAAGAGAGAAAACACATCTGCCTTTTTGTACACGCATACAACATCTCAAATGTATATAACAATATGTATGACACC
The DNA here is from genome assembly GCA_000507305.1 of Breviolum minutum Mf 1.05b.01. Taxonomy (NCBI): domain Eukaryota; class Dinophyceae; order Suessiales; family Symbiodiniaceae; genus Breviolum; species Breviolum minutum. The sequence goes on along the minus strand of DF239333.1, from coordinate 177,064 downwards.
AAAACTATACAAAACACAATAAAGATATATAAATACGTATATACAAATATTGTTTGTCAGAATTATTACCATGCATAATCATCCAGCAAAATCGGAATCACTGAATAATTGCATGATATTACATGATATTACATGGGTTTTTCAATTTCAGGATTCAATCCTTTCAAAAGTAACCTCTGGACTTCAACCATGGAGACCCCTTGCGTGCAACCCAGAGTTGTCGGTTGTGGGCCTCATCCATTAACTTGGCATAAGCCGCATCTGAATGGCTTATCCAATACCTTTGTTTGAACAAATCTGCGGCATGGAGAGGACAGGGAAATTGAATCAACCAACGAGTTACCTTGGCCCTTGGAATTAGATGCTTCAAGGATGTGCACCCTGAGTTTGCCAGTGATTTGTCAGAATATCCTTTTCGGTAATAAGCTGAACCACGAATGAACCATTGCAACGACGGGTAGGCCCTGGAAAAAAGATTTACAACCCCTGGAAAACAAATTTAAAGGTTTCACCCCCACTAACCCCTGGAAAAAAATTAATACCCTGGAAAAGAAATTTAAGCATTCAACCTGAACCTGGCTGGAGGGGGGTTGGGGGGGAGGGCGCAGCGCCTCCCCCTCAGATGCATTCGCAAAACATGCTACGTGATTCGCTCGCAGTTCATAGAATTTTTGGGACCAGAGGACCAAAGCACTGCACGACAACAGGACCAGAGAACCACAGGACCAGAGGACCAGAGGACCACAGGACCAGAGGACCAAAGGACCAGAGGACCACAGGACCAGAGGACCAAACAACCAGAGGACCAGAGGACCAAAGGACCAGAGGACCAGGGGACCAGAGGACCACAGGACCAGAGGACCAAAGGACCAGAGGACCACAGGACCAGAGGACCAAACAACCAGAGGACCAGAGGACCAAACAACCAGAGGACCAAAGGACCAGAGGACCACAGGGCCAGGGGAGCCTAAATTTCTTTTCCAGGGGCTGTAAATATTTTTTCCAGGGAACATGAATTTTTTTCCCAGGGAACGTAATTTTTTTTTCCAGTATCATCCCTGCAACGACTATAGCACACTGGACAATGATACTTCCTTTGAATGCTGAGGATAGTGAGAAAATAATAACATCCAGTTTTTTTCTTGGTCCGATGTGCTTGCTGGAAATGGACATTGAAGTTCATGCGCACACCCTCGCACTGGTTACAAATGCCACATGTTTTCCATATGACATGGTCATCCAAGTCCCTTATTGAGGGAACGCTCATCCGGGATTTCGTCTTATAATTGGTAGATCAATGTAGACCATAGATGAGCTTAGTATAGTTCCAACCATTGGATCCTTCGTTTTCAAGCCATTCTCACACAAGTAGTTGGTTTGCAAAAGGGCATCCACTCAAAAAACACATCTCCCCCCAAATACTTTTCCAACATTGACTTTAATTCCTACCGCCCAAAAGGCATCTTGGCAGATTTCCCTTAGTCCAACAGCAGTCTTTTGGAGTGAAGTCTGCACTTTGGCTCGGGGATCATGACTGGGTTGGATCCTTGATGCATCCGAAAAAGATGCAAAACACTAAGGCTCCCGGACTCAAAGGGATTGTTGTTGATGGCCGCTAAATTCCAAGTTAGGATAGACAATCCACCTGACCAAAGATTTTGCAAATCTAACAACAATCTAACGTTCTCCTTCCTACTTTGAGTGGAGAATGGTTGTCTGGGATATAGGAACCATGAGTTTACAAGGTGAACATTTCGTATATGCAGTACTGGCAACACAACTTGCCCATTTCTTGATACGTGTCAAGCACTTCAAGAATGTTCCAATCATTGACTAGACCTTCAAACAACAGGATCAGAAAATGCAAATACGTTCTTTACAATAGCAAAGCATCACAATGCAATGAACCACCATCATCAAACCACCTTGATGGAACAAACAGTTTTGAAGGTTTCGGAGGTACTTCACTTGGCGCCTGTTTCTTGAGCTGTTGGTAAACCGAGACATCACTGTCAACAAGGGGTCAAGCAGGCCAAGGAATATGTAGAACAAGAGTGAAACTATACCAATTCCTGTAAAACCAACAGCAGCTTCCGAAAATAGTATTGTACATGCTACCCCTGATACCCCACAAAATGGGTGCTAGTGCCAATGTATTTTCTTGATGCAAACATGATGGTACCACCATTGTACTCATGTACACTGTGAAGGGCATCAATGTTCATCGAATGGAGAAACCCTAATTTTGCAATAGAACATATATATATACAACATTTCATCTTCATAGATTCCAACACTAGTATAAAGCAGTAAACCAGCCGTACATTTGTGCTATGTCTTTGCAATTTGGTCTCTACAATTCACCGTAGTTGTCGATTCTCATGTATGATTCATCATAGGCCAAGCTGAAGAACAGAAATTCTAAACAAACAATGACAACATCGGGATTTCTCACGTTGACCAAGCGTGCCAATAACTAGCCAGGTTGGCTCAGCATGGTTGGGTGTCTAGTTGGGAGAGGTTCCAGTTGGCTGAGAGTATGGATCTAAATGATCATTTTCACCAGCCGAAAAGAAGGTGATTGGGGGGAGAACTCCATACAAACGGCTCATTCACGGGTCTTGGTTGGTTAAGGTTGTGAAATCATGTGCCCAGAACTATGTCTATATGATACAGTAAGTAGCGCTGGATTTCCATTAAGGAATGTAACCAAGGGAGAGTCCGCCACCGATCAGGACATCACAACCGGCCTTGGGGTGCTTCAAGAGATACTGAAGCAGAGCGCCTGTGACACGATAAAAGTCCATGGAAACTCAACAAAAAGCTCCACTCGCGAGTTTCCTCCAATGGATGGATACACCGGGAATTCATTTCTACATATTTGCGCCTTGGGGGCGTGGCTTTCGTATTGTGTGCCCATTGGAGTCAACCAATGTTTGCAAAATGACCTGCAAGTAGCTCATGTATATAAATTTACAAATTTGTTGGTGCTCTAGGTAGCCAGGGAAAATATGCAAAGATTTTGGTTACACTCCAGAACATTCTGATGTGCATATCCTTTGTGTTTTTTGGTAGGCAGTAAATGACTTTGGTTTCAGCTTCTCAACTCTTCAAAAGTACATCACCGAATGGTCAGTTTGTGATATAGGTTGCGCTTACTATTCTGGGAAAATTGGGAATATGGCTGGAATTTTCTTGTAAACCATCAACCTTAACAAGCAACCATTGATTGATTGAGTCTATCCTTGTAATCACAATGACCGTATTTGATTTCATACTGCAGTTCATGGATGATCACGACCCCCATGCTTCACAACAACAACCTGTACCCAATCTGTAGATTATACTACAATCTTCCTTCCATTTTCCACCAGAAAATCTCTCATCCCTCCCAAAAAAATGGTCTGTCCCAACGCTGTCCTTTTAAAGGGCACCTGAGATGAATGATAATCTGAGGGGAAGAACTCTTGTCCATCTCCTGGTAATAGGTCTCCACCTCGGTGGTTGAAAACGACGAAGTGGAAGTTGCTTCGTGATGTTGGATTTTTTTTGTTAAAAAAAACATCCTGACTCCAAAGCAAGATTCAATCATTTGCAAATTGAGGTGTTACATGATCTATATAAATATATCCTGGTGATGTTGACTCGATGTTCACCTTTGTTTCAATTTTGTATTTAGCTTCAACTTTTGTGGTTGAACTACTTCAATCAGAGAGTCCGTACAACAAAAACAAGGTACGTAATGAGTGCTATGGAAAACCCGAGACAATCAAGGGTGGCAAGGACTCTTGTTACCAAAGTTATCCCTGACAACATGTCAATATCATCTTCCATACATGTTGCACTTGTCTCAAGCCGCAAGTCCTTAACAAACAACACATTAAAACGGCATGTTTCAAACCAAAGGCAAGAATCAAAGAGCGTTCTATTTTTAACTCCTCGAGCGTCCACTTTTTTTCCAACTTCTAAACTGCTCTGATCCTTAATGATTTGACTTCGAACAAGTCATCTGAAAACCACCGCATGCCTCAGCCATGGGTAAACGCAGATTTCAAACAGCAAAGTACGTTCTCAAGATTAGACCCTCAAACAAAACACATCGAAATGGAAACAAGATCCTTTGCGAAACCTTACACAAAAAACCAACATCTTGAGAAGGTACATTACCTCGCTGTTCTGGGAGGGATGGTGGTCTTTCCATTTTGTCCATGTTTCAAAATTTTCACCATACCATTTGTTGGGATGCTCGGGGTCTGTTTCAGTCGGCCTTGACTTGGTCCATCCCCAAAACACATACACTGATTCACACCGACATGGATTCATGAATCTACATTCCGAACTGTCCAAGTAGAAGTTAAAAAAAAACAAAGTCATGGGTCACATGTAGTCTTGACTCAATTGTCTGGTGGAATTGTTGCATATCCTTGAAAGTTTGATTTCAAGTTGCGAATCTAGTTGCGTGTTAGACTTTGCTGTCAATTGTGCAGGATTTGGGAGTTGTCTTCCGTCTTTGCCGTTCTCTCTCTCATATGTATATTTATACACACATAGTACGTACTTATTTCTCTACCCATAATATCTCAGCCGTATGTCTTACGTCAGTTTTCATGAGGATGCATGTGTGTTTGGAAGCTTGATGTCAACGACACACTGATTTGGTAGTGACTTGGCTAAGTACACACACACACACATTAATACCCATAGATATCCATAATATGAGCATCTATGATACAAGCATCTCTGTGAATGTGTTGATTGGTTTGACCATTTTCCATAGATGATCTAATTATCTGATTCAATAAACATTATTATATGCAACACATCTGAATGATGCAAATGTGCAACTTTACTACATGACGTGTTTTGTCACGCTTGTTGCGCGCATTCATAGCTTTTTAGTGCTTCATCCTAAGACCGTTTCACAGCAATCCAAGCTACATGAACTTGAGGATATCTTCGTTTCAATGAGTGTGATCAGTGCAGCATTGAGGTACAACATCAACCAAACACTAACATGACTTCATTTTGGGATACGATTCCCTTGTCCCAAACCGCAACCGCAAAGGCCAATGCGGTGTGGGCTTGTCATCATTCAATCTTCACTATCCATACCTCCCACCGTCTCCTCTCATTGCCCAGCTCTGTACTCGGAAAGTGCAGGTACTGCACATACGGACGCTGGTTGCAATAGAAATCAAACTGGAGAACTGGAGAACCGCATAATATTTCCAAAAAAACATGTCGCAAATTGTGTCTCATCATTTCTGATGTGTTTGGACATTGCCTTAAAACACACATGTCATAAGATCATTATCCATACATAATCTTCTTCTTGCATGCAGTTAAATGATAACAAACCTGGTGAACATACCTTTTTTTTTGTACCGTCATTTTGAGACTTCCCGACAGTCGCCATCAGTCGCCATTGTCATACAGAAAAAATTGTGGCATTGAGAGGTCTGGAACTCCGATTTGATGGTGGATAATTTTTGGCCAAAATATTTAATCAACCTACCCTCCAGGGGATTATATAACATATCCCACCTTGGGAAAAGGAAAATCATCTTCAAAATGACATTTTGGGGGGATATGTTTGTTTCCTGGAGGGTAGATTTCCCTGAAATAAAGAGATTCCCCTTCCAAACAGCTACCTTCTTGGGGGTTGAGGTCGTGTGAGGTCGCTATAATTTTACCTGATATTTACCTTCTGAGAAGATGAACGGCAAATATGATTTCTAATTTTTTGTATCAACCCATCTTGCTTTTGATGCTCCAACTGAGATTTCCACAAAGTCCACTATGGGACCCAGCAAGCGCGAAAAATGGTGCCAAACCATCCATAAGACTTGCATATTCACCAACATGTGTCTTGCTTTGATCTCTGCTGATGGACAAAATCCTGCACCAGTTGAGAGATATTTAAAACACCCGGTCAATTCGAACCTCCTATATATGCATTGTTTCCCACATTCAAATATGGATTTCAACGTGATTCTCAGGTCAATATGCCGTCCATGGCTTGTTTGGAGCTGCTTCCACGTGGATTCTCTTTGATCCATCTTCCAATTCAGCCAACCGCCACATTTCAGGGGTTAGCCTCCTGCTCGTTGCGTTCCTGAACACCCAGCAAATAATTAAGGTGCCGATGGTGAACTCAAACCCCTAAATTGAGGACAAATATAGCAAATATACAAGAATATATACAAATTTGATGTATTTTATTAATACATGTATCTGTATATATTTATATATGCACATTGGGTAGGGTATATACATATATACATGTGTGTATACAAATACTGTACGAGGATATCGAATAATAAACAACTATGATATGTATAGTATAGTCATATATAGTATCATAACATCATGACAAATGATACATAAGTATGTAGATATTAAACACACACACACAACAAAAAATCTTCAACCTGCCACTTCCTGAAGCAATGCAATGATTTTGGGGGATTCCCCAAGAAAAAACATTGATTCATTTGATTCTTTGGTATCTTAGGTATAGAATTCCCCCCACACCTATGGGTAAAGGGTCATCTTTCCAACAATTGGCTGGGGCTGGTACCTCGCAGCGATGGCTGTTCCATGGTCTTTACCCTTTAGTATTCACCATCTACATAATTTGAACATGAACAATTTCCACCTACTTTTTTCCAAGTATAGTTGGTGAACAACGACTATGTTCATCTATTTTGTCCAAGTATAGTTGGTTTTGATATAAGAGTTATTTCCATCTATTTTCCCCTTGTCACATATGTTTTCAGTTGTTTCCCCGCCGAAAAAACCCAGTCTGCGTTAGCGGAAGGCACAATCTCGCTGTTGGAAGGTGCTGAAGCTGCAGGTGGCTCGGGCTCGGCAACGTGGCTCTGGTTTCGGGCACGGGCTTGCCTTTGGAAATTTTTAGCGGCTGATAGGAAACGGGAAATGTTTGGAAATCATATTGTGTTATAATTAGTTTGGTTGGTTGAGTTGATTAGGATGGTTGAGTTGGTTAAAGTTGGTTGGGTTGTTTAGGAAATCATTTGTACCAGTACCAAGTTCTTCTTCCAAGTGATCCTTTAGGGGGTGTTCTTTTCGTGACCTTTGAAAAGGGGAGAAATGTCGATATCCAAATCAAAAGATCACTTGGAAGAAGCTGGTATAGCTAAGTTGGTTAGGTAGGTCAACAAAATAATAAGAGTCCCAGTTGTCAAACGTCGAACCTGCACTTTTTTAATGGGGTTCGTAAAAATCCCTACAATCAACTAAGGTCAAGCTCTATGGTGTCTATGGTATAATAGAAGATTGAATTATTTCATGTGAATACATGAAGGGGTCAGAATGACAGGGGTGTCTAAAAACTATTAACATGAAATCCTTTGTGGATTTCATGAGACCATAAATTTTGAAACACACACGCAAGTATCGGCAATGTCTGTACAAAGATGCTATATGAGAAAGGAACTAAGACTTATATATATATATACGTATATACATCTATATTTAGACCTTTCTTCCACAGGATGTTTCGAAAACAGCAGTTCTGATCGCCCATAAACGTTGCCTTCAGAGCTACATAAGTCCGAGAAACCATGAGAAACCCATGCGTTGTAATACATCCTATAGAGCCCTTTAGACATTTTTTAGTGGAACTCAGCCAAGAATTTCTGCTGGGCACAGGTGAGTGAGACAAGCAACTCAGCATACTTCGGCCAATCGCTTTGTTCCACGATGATCAAGATCACAAAGCATTCAATAAGGGTCACCAGAGCTTGCCTCAAGGTGGAATGTTTGCCATTCAAACCGACCGCTTAAGTTGTTTGAACACACTATATGTTTGCTTCTTGATGTACTTGTATCATGATCTGCGATGCCTGATAGATCTGGCACCGCAACAAAATATTGAGATTCTAAAGACAAAAGAATGAACTATGTTTCCTTTTTCCGCCGGACCCTCCTGTCCCCACAAATCATACCCTGGAATTCCAAGACCAAGAGATGATTCATGTAAAGGGTTCCCGATCCTACCAATGGGCAAAAGTTTGGTCTTAGGGCTTACCTGGGTTTTCTTTTTTTAAACCAAGGTACACCCAGTAGACCACATGAACATCGGCTCGGAAGACCAAAACCATGATGGAAATGGTACCCAGCAAAAACGGCAATTCGAAGAACATGACCTACACACTGGTGCGTTGGAGACTCAAAGGCACCATTTCCCACCCGATGCTGTAAGATTGCGTTTTCCAAAAGAGGCTTTGGCATGAGGAAAAACACTTCGGCATGTCAAAGTTCCATGGAACTCCAGGTTATTTCCAATGTTTTTTCTATGTTTGGACACAGAACCAATGAGGCCTTCGACTGTTGACCTCTGGCTTCTAGGGGACATGACATCAAAATTGTTTGGGGGTGGCACAGTAAATGATCACAATTGAAGGATATTTTCTTTAGTTTGTTACTGTATATTCACAAAAAAGTCTGCTGTAGCTGATGTAAGATGTCCTTTGAATCGTTTTAAAACGTATGTGTAGCTCATACGAAAGAAGCTCCCTGTTCCAGCTCAGGATTCTAGAGATTCATCCTACGAGAAACAGCTCAGCCAAATTGCTCCTCTCCAACTTCATGCACTATTATTTTCGGTGAAATCCCTCAAAACTTACCATAGATTTCTATCAACTTTGATCTCCTTTGAAGATTGGGCCCATTTATCCAAGAAAGTTACAAAAACACCCCGATATCGCACAACCGTTCGGCAATCCCCTGTTTGCCAACTATGAGTTCGGAATCCAGGGTTGTATAGTCCCTTTTCGTAAAGGTGGCGTTGCTGGTTCGGTGTGTTCCCGTTCGGTGTGCTGGTTCACCACCCTAGAATCTAACGACCCTGTGGGTGTTTCCAAAAATATTGGTACCCCCAAGGCCCAAGGCCCCCAAAACACCCCAAAATGATCATTTTTAGTAGGAAAACCCATGGTTGTTGGGTACCACCATTTTTGGAAACATCCCATGTGGACCCATCCCTTTTAGCCAAGTTCACCATCTTTGCACTCAAAGATGTTCGCCCCTGCGAGGCCAAAATGCCACCATTGGCGCTGCTTACGACACCGGCGAAGAGAAAGTTGAGGACCTCGGCTGCGATTTTTGTGTCCCAGCTTCCTACAAAGGTAACTGTAGGAACAGTAGGCTAAGGTAGCAGTACGAAATTCATTATAAGATGTAATTACATTGTGTAGGTGTACATAAACACCATTTATTTTGAAAGAGGATTTGGCCATCGAATTAATTTGGTAATCCCGTTTGTTGAGACATCAGCAATTGGTATATTAAATGTATGTTTATTTCTTTAAACAGTAACATTGCTTGCACCAAGCACTAGAGTAACTGACACTCGACGCAAGCAGCTATATGGACACTTGAGGAAGGATTCAATCGCACTAGATCTGCCACAACCTGATTACTCTTTGGTGGGAAACATGCTACGCACCTATGCACATCTTTGCAGGTGCTGATTGCGCTATAACAAGGAATTCTAAATGCCACAAAAAACAAATTTAAAAAATGCAATCTTGAACAAAACCAACGGTATAGACAAAATGCACACGCATCTTCCTTTAAGAAAAACATGCCAAACAAATTGAGCGAATTTCTCCAGGCATCATGGGCAAAGACCAAGGTACGATTGGAATCAAAAGTTCGGATGCCAATTGCTGCACTTCCTTAAAGTCATCATGGCAGGGATGTCTTCACAAACCTCTAGGGATGGAGTCATTGGCTAAAATGGGTGGCAAATTGGGCTTGTCGGAGTGGATCTCCGGGCGATCCAAATCTACCTTGGCACCAACTAGTCTTCCAAAACAGAAACAAACCTCAGAGAGAATGGGAGTTTTAGAAGCAAAGGTAAAACAACAATCACTTTCACCAACAACACCAACAGCAGCAACAACAGCAGCAGCAACAACAGCAGCAACAACAACAACAGCAGCAACAACAGCAGCAGCAACAACAGCAGCAACAACAACAACAGCAGCAACAACAACAGCAGCAACAACGAGGACGACGACGACGACGACGACGACGACGACGACGACGACGACGACGACAACAACAACAACAACAACAACAACACAAGCACCAGCAGCAGCACCTGTGCCAAACGCGAACCTCATGATTAGTATCAGTGTTGTCATTATCATGATATACACGTGATTTGAAATTAGCTTTGGTGTCTCTCAAATCATGATTACCAATTCATATGTACATATATATATATATGCATTTATACATGATATATTTATCAGTGTCAATAAAATAAGCAACTGAACAAATCCAACACAGGCAGCCTCAACGACTTTGCTAATAAATCATTTACTATACCGTATACCGATGGTATGATGTTCAACATCCTGCCCCAATTACAGTAATATACTGGAACATCGAACATGTCCCACACAGATTGCTGGGCTTGAATCACCGTCCCAACATGTTGGCTGGATAAACCATACTTCAGGCATATCCGACCCATTCGTGATCATCCATTTTGCATGGCAGTTCAATCAAATACGATGGAAAACCACAAGCCGGTCTTGCCCAACATTGATATAAGACCAATTCATTTAAAATCCAAAATTTCTGTTAAGCTTTGGAGTCTTTCCCAATTTCTATGTTTGCCAGCACTGGGTGATACAAGTATAAATATATACAAATATTGTATCATCTGAATATGTATACTGTATACACACAAAAATCATATAGCATATATATATACACATAGATACACACACCGTGAATTGGCCACCGGACTGTCATCTTGTGTTTTCCGTCAGAGGCTCTGGATCATTGGTCATGAAGGTCATCAATTCTTTGCGCAGCGGCAGTACGACAGCTCCAAAGAGAACCTCAGCAACAAAAACGAGGCGTTTGGAAGTCGAGTTGGTGGTTGGTCCCCAACCCATTCGAAAAAATATGACTAATAGTTAAATTGGATCAAAATTGGATCACTTCCCCAATATTTGGGGTAAACCTGAAAAATATAAAGATATGTTCCGAACTGCCACCTAGGAATGTTCCTATCATCCTCTGGGATTGACAAATCAACCCGTTTTGAATAGGCAATGTGTCATACATCTAGTGTAAACGAGATGATGTAGTTTACTGGGGGAGTATGTAACATGTAGGTGAGGCAAATGTGTACTTTATAGTGCAATATCAAATCAAGGCCAACGTTCGAAGCAATCATTTGCCTAACGGTGTCCTGGGAATGTCAACCCTAACAAAAGGGGTTGCTACAAGAAGTGCTTGCTGGACAAGGACACAACGCGTCCTTGGTTGCATTCAGATGTTTCTTGATAAATGTGTTAGTACCATCTTGGCAGTATGATATTCAATTTCAAAACCTGTATCATTTCAATTTATTTCAATACATCTTAAAAGCATTCCCATGCTACACACACATGTCTTGTTTGTCTAGGTACCTAAACTCACATTAAGGTAGTGTACATCGTGCCTGTGTTCCGTTCTTTGGAGGGTTGCCAATTCCTTCTTTACAGGCCATGTCCGTGTACATCTTGCATTGCTACCAACCTCTTTGAAGAATGACTTGCACTTACATGCAGTGATATATCTTTCCAATTCAAATCACAGGTTGAAGATAAGAAGTCAGGTTGTCCCTTGTACCAATTTCTTGTAGGTAGGCAACCCTTTGCATCCTCTTGTCTATCATTCTGAGAGGTTGTTTTCACACCATATGTACATAAATCGGATGCCCGGTCATCAAAGCAAATCTTTCAGGAGTATAAACATCTTGACCGTCTTGACCTAGTATTTATGATATTTGACCGCATCCGAACAGATCATGTACCTACACACATACTCAATTGAAATCAATTATCTATATAGATTCAACTAGGCAATTGTTGCTGGTGATGAACACATAAACAGGATTGAAAACACACCTTGACAATACCTTTGTTTCAGGAAGTCCTAGGAGCTGTCAATGCCGCCTGACAAAGAAGACATAGCCACGCCGTGCGACAAGCTTCCTATGAGCGGGCATCATGACCGAACCGGACTGAGGGATGCCATCTTCCCTTCATCAACAATCTTCTCATGGAACTCCCGTGTTCCCGTATGTGTATTGTCAGATCCTAGTCATGACTATACCATCCCCTACCAGTCATGCAAGTAGACAACAGCAGTTTGGAGTATGGGTCATGCGATGACCATCATAGGAAGGGTCCTTCATTCTTCAATCATAGTGTCAGTCAGTCAAGTATTGTGATGCAAGGCTCCTAACTCATGAACTATCTTATAGATTAGATTTGATTAGATCACATCCCAGAATCAAAGTCTCCATAAATATCAAAAAACACACATTCCAGATTCAAATGATTTCAAGTTGTTGAGCCCAACCTTAAACCTAGTTAACCCACCATTTCCTACCATTTCCCATTATCTTCCCATGAAAGCGCCGAAGATTTCCAACCCCCAAAAACGTCATCTGTTGGAGTCCTGAGCATGACCTTGACCTAACTTCATTCCCACACGAATGGCTGTCATAGAGGAGAACGTTATCAACAAACAAATCCTGGGCGATGATGGACGATGATTTGAGGAAGATCAAATTAAGTCAGTCACTGATTGTTCATTCATGCTTCAATGTAATTCTGTGATGCTTTGAGGTGAGAGATCTAAACAGCCTCAAAAACATAAAATATGGGATAGTGATTCGATGATGGGACTGATGCAAAGTGGAGGGTGCATGGCCTATAGACCATATCTGAGGAGAGCATGCTAATACATGAGGAATTGCCCCATTTTGGGATCTTTGACACATTGGTTTGCGGCAACATGCACAACGGAGAGAATCAAACCACCTTTCGACCATTTGCGATAGTTACGGTAATGCCTGTGTCCATCTTGATATGCAGAGTCCCGTATTTGAAGTGTGCAGCAAAACTCGCCATATACATTCGATATCATGTTATCATATGTTATTTTATCTATACCTACTGTTGACTTGAAGCAGCATTAAACCTGTGGATTAAATGTTTAATAGGGCACTTGTGCATCCATTGAATCTATCTATGTCATCTATGTGTCCTGGTCTATCTGGCAAGTTCCACCTACATTAACATTAACCTTGTCTACTGGATATCATTGACAACATCCATGAAACTACCTGGGGTGTTGTGTTGTGTGAAGTTTGAACTCACCATTGTGTTTTAAGAGGGTGCACTGTTGAAACAAAATGAAAGGGATGTGCATACAAACAATGGACCAACGGACAAAACAAACCACTTCTTTCAAATGTCCAAGTTGACTTGCGCCAACAGCAATCACCAACTGAGGGTCCTCTGTTGTTAAATTTATTCTTTCCTAGTTGTACCTTAGCCGCTGCTATCAGAATACGGTAATCTGGGAATCAGCAGGAATATCAAATGGGCTCACAAGTGCACACAACTTCTGAGTGTTGGAGTTGAATGATGACTGTAAATAGCTGTAGAAATCATAAAACATATACCCACAATTGCATTTCCATCCCTTGGTGTCACATTCTTGTAAGTACCTTCCCACGACATACCCCCATCCACCATCTTTACCATCTTAAATTTTTCACCATGCTACGTGATAGGCACCGTAGCAGCAGTCGCAGCAGTGCTGGCATCAATCTGCTTCACACCCAAGGTGGCCACCAAAAGGGTCGTCGACTGCGAAATCAAAAACCTCACAGCTCAAGGCGACGATGAGGTTTAACCGATACCTGGTTGCCTACTGATCAAAACTGTGGAAAAATACTTCTATGTTGAAAACAGTCAATGTTGATATGCAAATATATCAAACTTAGACTTTGTAATAATAGGAATATGTTTTCAATTTCCATTGATAGTATGCACACCTTGATTGATTGAACACAAAACATATGTTGGAATTATACTGCTACATATATGTCACCAAAAACATGCCTGTCAAACAAGGACATGCTGCCATTCTATCATCATGGTATCATTGTAGATACTGTAAAGGTCACATCCCAAGCCCATTGAACCCCTGACGAACTGGACGCGGAACTGCAGAAGCATTGTAGCCACCTGTGGAAGAACCTGATTGAAATACGGCTGCACATATTTCCTGACCCGGTTGCGACCGTTGATGGGGGCTGGAAGGGCTGGAAGAACCTTACCGTGGGACTTTGCCAGAAATTCAAGACTAAGAGAGGACTGACCAAATGTTCTAGCGTGAATGCTCCGTTGCCTTTTCCAAGGCATATTACTGTCAGGTTCAAGACTTCAGCGGTAATTAGAAGCCCAATCTTCGTCTTGGAGCAGGATGTTTCCCAAACATGATGCAATGAACATCAACAAACCGGATGATTCAGATATCTAGATATGGTTTACACACTTGAGTGGTCTGTTGAGAGGGTCACAGTTCTTTTAAGGCATCATGCTTGGGCAGTATTGTCCTGAGTTGGTGGCTTCATACTGAGAATTTACCCAGCATCATCATGTACCTCATTCCTGCCCTGGAATGGAGAATCATTCAGTACATATTTGTACACTAGGTGATGCTGTGGGGGCTGAGATCCTGCACTCTCTGTGTTCTAATTGTTGGACGGAGAAAACACTTGGCTACTTTGCCTGCAGTGTGACTCTCCAGCCCCTACACGGTATGTTATTATAATAAATATATATATAAATATATAACTATCTCTCTTATGAAGGCAAAGTGGTGGCTAATATATAATTCTTTTCCGAAACACTTCCTTGTGGGGGTAGCTTGGTGGGGGGGGGGAACTTAGCAGTCCCAAGTGTCTTGGGTGCTTGGGACCCGACTGCATCTTTTCAAGTGGATTCACCCAATGTATATATGTCTAACAAGTCTAACCTACAAACCTGCAGGTTTGACCATGGTGAAAACCCCCGATAGTCTCCGGGGGGGGTTTAACCCGGGAGAGTAAAATGAGACCAGCTTCTTTTGAAGAAAGTCGAAGCCAAATCCTGGCCATGTCTTCAGATGCTCCTGGCAGCGGTTGGAGCACGAGTATTGAACAGTCCATGTTGTCAATCCATGGGGATCGATTATCACTATGCAATACTTGAAGAAGACACCATATAATTTCATGGTCAATGCCACACTCCGCCCAAGCAGAAACAAAAATAAATGTTGCGGGGATACTTGTGGTGACAACACAGCAATTTATGTAATCACATGCATAAAAACATGGATGCAGTATGGAGTAGTCAGTCAATTAGCCTCATTGACAATTCAACAAGGGCACTGATGGATGAAATCATGCAACTACCTCAGATGAAAAAAAAAAACTATGCAAACAAGAAGAACAACTTGACCCCCTGAAACTAACATGACAATGGAAAATCACCATCTTTAATAGGAGATACATCTTGAAATGTTTTTTTTTCCGGGTGTATACCCTCAAAGAGTGAAAACGCCAGATGTCAGTTATCAACAGTAAACGCATCTTCAAAAGGCGGTGGATTTTCCTAGAGGTTTTGGACATCGCCACAACCGCAGATGTTTGGTTGAAGTTTCGCCTTATCTTCGTATAATCTAATTTTGAAGTACAACGGTTATTTAATGCGTGTGTTTTTTGATGAGGATTTTCAAAAGATCATTCCAAAACATGCATGTTACATTGGACTTAGACTGCCAAAAATGATAGAAACTGCCTACGCCCTTGAAATTGCATATCTCCCATAGTAGAAAGCACAAAGATTCTGCATTCTATGTGAAACATTGTCATCCACAAGCTGAGACACACCAAATCAAGTTGGAATAGAATTCAAAACTCATGTTTGATTCCATATTTGCCTCTTGCAAAGACTGTTTCTTTTCAGATCCCAACTTTCCCGTGGGCGGATCTGTCCTTCTTGAACAGGAACATGTACCTAAAAGACAGCAGCATGGGTCAACGTGTGAGCCAATATGTGCAACTGAACGGTCAAAGCCTGTGTCATTCAAAACAAAACGCTTCCTCAATCAGAGTCCTTGCTATAAGGATGCATTACTATGATCCCCAACAGTAACGAGATCATATAACACAGACCCAATATGTAAAACAAACGAGCAGGGTTTGGAAGCACAGCTCATGTGAGAAAATACTTGAGCAGTGGCAACAAAATTATGCGTAGTCAACAGTATTCAAAATCAGCTAAGTGGATATTCCCAATAAGGGGTAGGGGCCCCCCACCATTTTCCCTATGATCCCCCTACCTGGGCTGCCATATAAGGACTTCAACAATCAAATGATCACATCCCGAACTAGAATTTAGGCCCTTTTGAGAAGGCCCCCCCCAAAAAAAACACCTGTTTGCAGGTGCTTTTCAATTGTTGGGTTTGCTTGCTATATACATTGCGCACGACACATAAGTCATTTCTGATGACTTAGCCTAAGGTCGAATCAAAATCCCAGAATCTAGTTGAAACTTATCCACTCAAAAAAAAGATGCGGCCCAAGCACAGCCAGTAGAAGAAACTCTGTACCACTCGTGAAGCGCTGATACTCAATGCCGCTCCAATAAAACCCAATCCACCGACCTGCATGATGAAATCAGGACTTTTTAAAGTGAACCCTAAGGAATTCTATTCGAAACCAGGATATGGTGTTGCCATTTTTGGGAGGATTTCCCTAAAAAAAAAACACCTGTTTGGGGGTGGCCTCACCCTAAAGGGGCTGCAAATGTGGCATAGCCAAGCTTTAAAGCTAACATGTCTTTGACAGTAGGCACCTGCCAGGAGACCTTCCCGCCAAAAAATTGTGCTCCAACCCCAATGTTTCGTCTATACATGTACATATGAGATATATGTATATTATATATATATACAGTACATACATTGCATGTACATGTGTTAGTTGATAAAGCAAACACACTTACAGGCTCATATGTACACAATGTATCAATGAGATAAGAGCAAACAGGCATTGTACACAAATTATAAATAAACCGTAGCCCTTCCTTTCGGGATTTCAGTCGCCGGTAGCTTCAAATCAGTACGCTTGTACTCTTTTAGTTTTAGGGCTCCGGTGCGATTTGGGGGTCACATGCAAATGACTAAAATCTTGCACCAGTTCTTCTACATCCCAGGTGGTGCAGGAATTCAAACATGAACTTCAACTTGGACCAACAAAATATTTGGAATATGTCATCATGTCATCCCGGAGCCTTTTTTTCCATACCAGGTGTTGTCATGACAATAAAAGCTTAGAACTTTGCTGGATCTCTGATGTGGATCCATGGATCCCTGATGTGGATCAAAATCAGCATCTGAAGATGGCATATTGGAACCGAGCCAACCACCAAGAAACCAACAAAAAGCTTGGTATGACCAACAGAACAGAACATTTGTAGATGTTTCTCATCTGTGTTCATACAAATATCATCATTAAACAACTCCTATATCAATCATGCATAAGCTCAAATAAAGCATGTATCATATATGCAAATGAACAGCTGCTCAAACATATGCAAATCGAAAAAAACATATCACACATCCACAGATCACATCTCCGCTTCGAA
The DNA here is from genome assembly GCA_000507305.1 of Breviolum minutum Mf 1.05b.01. NCBI lineage: Eukaryota > Dinophyceae > Suessiales > Symbiodiniaceae > Breviolum > Breviolum minutum. The sequence continues at coordinate 159,545 of DF239333.1, read as the reverse complement.
TCGAACAAGTCACGCGAAAGAGGGTTCCTCCGGGTCCTCCGAAGACCAGCAGCCACAGGAAGAGCCTTAAAGGATTCAAAACACCTTTAGTCGTTGTTTTCAGGTGCAAAAGAATCCAAGTCACATTGGTTCGTGGCTGTTGGGAAAGGTTTCCTAATGTTATCCATATCACTTCTTGCGAGTTCAATTACAAATCTTGAAAGGATAGATATGATAATATCTGCAGGATTTGCTAAGTTGGGCCGCATTATTCTTTCTGGAATCAAAGTCACCATCTCACCAATTTCACCAGGACTTCCTGGTGTCCTGCTCCCATTTCGTTTCCAGAAGACCCCAAACATTTCCAGGTGGGTCGAGGGACGCATTGACGAAGAGGAAAATCAACCCAAAGTACATGGCTGGTCGCGCCTTTCCTGCCAAAGGGGAATGAAAAATAGCTGCCACTGGAAAAGGGAAATCATTTGGGGAGAAGCTATTGACAAAACCGACGTCATACTAGCCGCAGCTGTGGAAAGGGCACTGTTGTATTTTTACATTGACAAAGGTGGCGATATGGTTTGGGAAACGTGCTTTCATGGGGATTAAACTGGCAGTTTAAGCGGTAGAATTGCTGAGATCAGCTGTTTAGGTGGCAGGGTTCAACCTAACCCAGTTGAAAAATAATGAAAAATATTGGATTTTCAGGTCCTTCAATCTGCGACACACCCATATCTACTTCTCCAAACCTATTCGCCACATGCATGACACATGATATGTCATCATGTGTTCCAACACACTTTTCAGTTACACACTCCTTAACCATTCCCAACAAACGATATTTGGGGATTCCCTTCATATCTGACAACTTTGATTGCCAAACTGTTTTTGCTCCAGGAGACATGTTGCGATTAGCAAACAAACGCTGCATCAACTTAAGAGTGGCAACAAAAACAAATCTTCGTGGCATTCCATTACTTGCACTGGTTGGTTAATGCAGGGGCAGGGACCCTATATATATATATGTTTATACATATATTCACATACAAATGAAATGGTATAGTATTACAACTGCAATAATTCAGGTTTTGTGTTCTCTTCTCATCCGGCTACGGCTCAAAATGATCGGCCTACCGCCACAAAATATGACCAATCCCTTTAACTTTTGTACCCTAATTTTATGTGAGATAGCCAACTCACCGTAGCGTTCATTGGTGATTACCCAGCTCTAATCAAAAATGAATCGTCAACCCTCGGTGAAAGGCATTTTGACAGGATAAAACGCCGCAAAAAGCACCCAATGACCTTGCATACTATATTTACTATTCCGGTAAAAATGTCGATCTTATTACCAACTCACCAAACTGAATTAGCTGGGCATTCGGGTAAGGCTCGGTCGGTTAAAGCCTATCCAGTTCGATTGCCACCAATGGGCTAACCAAAGAACCAACACATCTTACCTATGGAGAAGCAAAATCATCATCCTAACCTTCCTAGGGGTCATCTTATTTCGCAGATTAAATCAACATAAGAGAACATGGATGTCACCATGAATGAAGAAGTTCCTGAGATCTATGAAGCATGCACTGAATGATGGCAAGAAACGTAGATATGTCCAACTACAATAGGCATTACATTGTGCATACATGACAACAAGTCAGTTGAAGCAATGTGATTCGGTTATAGTTATACTCTCATACTTTACAACAGTATCCATTCCGCGGCTTCGCTGCTTCAGATTTTTCATCATCCGTCACCGGATCCCTGCTGACCTTGTGCCTGAAAGTAGATACGCATCGTCACATACCATGAGTTCGGAATCACCCAAATGGCATTGAACCTGGCTCTGAGGTGTGAGCTTGGCAAAGGGAGGATCCCCAGGGTTGCATGATCCAACAAAAACTCTTTGGGGTTCATTCATGTCACTTAGGTTTACCAACCAAGCCGTCAACATTACAATGCTTCACATCCAAATGATTGAAATTGGCAATATTGGAAAACACAAACCATTCATCTTTGTTTTGCCACTTGGCCTGATTGAGATGTCTGTCTCTCCTCGTAAACCGTATGCTGTAGGTGCATCATGTTGCTTCCCTCAACAACAAATTCTATTACCCATAGGAGCCCTGTATGGTATATTTACCTACATTTGGTTGTTTTTCATGGTACAATGCAGGTAAATATACCATACATGGATGCTATGGGCCATGGGTCATTACAATGTTGTTACAGCTGAGCAATAAATACCACAATCCCACGATTCCAAAATCCTCTCAGTGCCAAGGATATGGATTGTGCTTCCCAGGTGATATGTTTCTCAACTTCCTCTACATGAGCAGTGTCAAGAACTCGATAGTGGTTCAACTGGATAGTTGTTAGAGGTTCAAATTATCAGTATCCCAGTCCCACTACAAACAATGAAAACTGAAAATTAACAAGGGACACAACCGACTAGCATGGTTTGTCAATGATACACCCCAATGAATTCCAATTTGCTTGGTATATTGATGTCAAACAACTGTATGGATTTTGGTTCACTGCTTACTGTCAGTTGTATGATGCCTCAAACCAAGATCACCGATCATCGGGTTCCGGTTCCCTTCCGGTCACCTTGCATAGACACCGGCCAGGAAACACACCTGAGATTGGCGGGATCGTTGATGGAATCTCAACTTGGAAACCTCGAAGGTTAAGCCATGTTTCCTTCCCAAATTAGCGAGGCATATTTCGAGTGCAAAAATCAAGATCTTTGGACGTGTCCCAAATCGTCCCCGCGCCTCTTCCTTGAAGTGGAAACCACTTAAGATGTTGTCCACAAAGAAGAACGGAACCAAAAACCTGCATGGTGAGGGGGGCATACTGGTTGATCAACAATGATCCACGTTTTCTTTTTGATCCTCTTGTTTGGTTCTGTGTTGCGTGAATGGCATCTGGAGTCTGTTCAATTTTATCAAATTAGTATGAACGAAAGAGAGCAATGACATACACTTCATGGTTGCGTCGTACCTGCTGGAAACTTGGAAGCTTCAAGACTCCGTTCGACATAGGATCAAATAACAAAAGACATGTATACACATTGTAGACAGCACATATATATATATCTATATTTATATATTATATATTAGATACTTATCATATACATCAACAGGGATATGAACCATCATTTTGTTCAATCCTTCTCAGATTGTGTTGAGCTACCATCTCTCCAGCAAATCAGTTTATGGAGGACCTTGCAAGAGCAAACCCAATCTGTGTGGTAGCATAATTCTGGGAATCCCTGTTCAATGTCTGGAGATCAGCTTTAAGATGTTTTTAAGTTTAGTCATGTTTAGATCATGTTGAGTCACTTTATGAGCAAATGTGAGATATGCATGGGATTGTCTGCAAGTCCTTCATGCTTTTCCTTCCCTTCATGTTATATGCACCCATGAATGCTGAATTTGAGCTTGGGAATTACTGTATAAGGTGAACAAAAAAACAGTTCAGGCTTGGGATTCTGAACCGCATTCACGTCAAATCCGCTAAACTGAGTCAAAACCACATCCGCATGTCTTGGTGCCCGGAATCATTCTCAACATTTCACGACCTCAGTCACCTTTCTGAATGCTTACTAGCCATTTTCATTCCCCTGCATTAAGCGAAAATGATGACCACAAACCACAATGGCACTGCCGGAAACTTACTTGGAGCTTGATCTTCATCATAACAAACATATGATAATACATGATGATCATATGGGTAAAAACCTCATATAGATAGTAATATGTATGTATATAATTTCATAATTTTCATATCATTCTAAAAGTTCCATCCAAACTCAAAGTCCACAGAGTCTACAACCTCAAACGGAAGAAAAAAATGCTTCAGCGAAGGTACGGAATCGTTGCCACGGTGACACAAAAGAGAGCTAACCTGGGATTACACTGGGTTGGTTGTTGAAAACATCAGCCGGTGGCGGACAGAACTGAATGTTTGAAAGAAGAAACTGTGTTGTTTTTGTTTGGCACTTTACGTGAGACTTCATGTGAACTTGTTGCCATTGATTGATAAAAGGTAGAGGCAAACAGTAGGGATATGTTTTGTTTTTGTGAAACACTTCTAAACAGTAACGTGAAATTCAAAGCAACCCTTCAACGATTCTGCAATCATACGTCAACAGTCATTGAAATGTTTATCTAATCTAGCAACCAAAACTGTGTAACGTGAAGCAGCACCTTCCAAAGGGTGCCAATTAGACCCTATAAGGAAAGTTGAATTGATACCCTTTAGTAACCATTTGGCACCCTTTGGAAGGTCTAGATATAATTACAATAACATACTTTAATCCTGTGCTGCAACAAATACATTACAGGTTGATCAGGTGTCCGGTTCCTCAGCAAAGTCAACCCAGTCAACCCCCCAAACCTCCAAAAAATGTCCAAGTAGGAAACGCATGCCCGATGTTGGGGATACCCATATCCATAGCATGCATGGGACTGGTATATCTACCTATACATTTACTGTACCATATATTTTACCTTTAAAACACCAACCAAATGTAGATTAAAAAATACTAAACCATGGATCCTATGGGATATCCATTGGCACTTGCAGATGGTATTCTGGTGGCTGTTGTGCCGAGTTGCTTGAGCCATGTTCCAACCATATGAAGATTGCCAGATCCCATGGACTGGGCAATCAACCTCCATCGATGCACTGTGGATGTCGGGGGAAACGACGAGGCAACACTTGAAACATGGCATAGTTTCAACAATCAACAATCCAAAAAATTAGGACCATACTGAAAAGAATAAGCCAACCATGCAAACAGGCAAAATATGGTAGACTGCAACTGGTGGTTCTAGTAATATGCGTGTGCTACCTGCATCTACCTTTGGTGCTTGAACGGTTAATCTCTTCATCACTAAGCCCCTGTACAACCTGGTCTCATGGGAATCTGCAAGACGTGTTTTTTGGGAAACTTTGCAAGACCAACCAAGATGCAAACATCCACGCTTCATTGTCATCATCGTCATCGTCACCATCATCATCAATCCCCTAGTGGACATCTTCAATCATGAAATCTGACCCCAACTGCAGAAGTCGTTGACCATCGCACATATTGCATGATGTACTGTATGTAAGTCAATGCACTCAATGTTGGCCTCGCTTCATTCCAAGTCCCTAACGAACAAACATGCTACTTCTTATCTAATTTCAAGAGATGTGCTCAAGAAGACGACTGTACGCGTCTGCCTTCTTGAGGAAAATGCATGAACATGCTGTTTCCTTTTTATGTGTCATTCTATTCATTATCAGATTTGATGCTTGTCTGGCCCAAGTATGCCCATTTTTTGTCGTTCGGACATACCCAAGTCAGCTTGAAATACGCCCTGCCCCGTATCCCTTCATACCGCAGACAGCATCAATTTCTATTGAGACATCCAAGCAACGGATTGAGGCCGAAAGACATGGCCAGCAAAGGCGTGGTCAAGAAATTGGTCACCATATCCTGTTCGGATGTCCGCATTCAATAAATGGTTAGTAGGTGGGATATAACCCACATGAAATGTATATATATATATAGATGCAAACATACATATATATATATATACACATTATACTGGTTTTGTATCGTTTTGTAACCTAAGGCATCCCAGGTATATGAGTTGTTTCAAGTTTCAAGAATAGGCATACTTATCTTGTTTCGACATAGGATTGGCCAGCTTCAAAGTGTATATACAGAACAACTACTAGTACTAGCGATACATTTCAAAGTCAATGAGTACCCAAATTTCCTCTGTTTCAACTTTATACCAAAGCACTTTGAGACAACAGTTCAGCATTAGCAATCTGAGATCGCTGTGGATTTCCGATTTGGTAAGTCACCGGAATACCTGTAGCCACGTAGATCATACTCTAACCGTTCTTTATGCCCATTTCAAGGGGGATCACTAATCATTAGAGGCTGGAATCAGAAGGTCCACGAATATCTACAAGCTTGATTGTCTGCGTTTCAATGTTCGCCGGAGGAGATTACGAGGCTCCTGATTCAACTTCTCCTTCAATATGGTGGATCATAAACGTCATGCGTCAACCATCAACATATACTCCGGTCCCTATCCCTTTCTCTGCTTCATACAATAGATTATCGGACTGTATTTAATGGATATCTAATTTTGTTGTACCAGTATCACCAGCAGCTTCACTTGAAACTTCCACCCTATGGCACCCAAGCCCACGTAATCTGTCGAGACGCTGAAAGGCTGGAAGCTGCCAAATACTGTCCTTTACAGAAAGGAACACACACACAAGAACTGGTGATGCCATTCCAGTTGAACATTGAAACGTGTGGTCAGATTGGGTCTTTTCCCAAAAAGGGAATAAAACATCATTGAAACGACCACCGATGGGACATCTGACCTCAGGATGTAACTCATAGGACATGTGCTGGGAATACATGTCATTCCTTATGCTAATCACATTTTCGTGTGATGTTCCTGTATGATTCACCAAGATTTCATTTGCCCAACAAACCAGGGAAAGATGAGCTTTACCACATGACTCGCAAAAGGATCTGAGATGTTGCATAGAACTCAGGTACAGTATAGGTACTCACATACCCACGCAATAGGAAGTCAAGCGAGCAAATGGAGGTCTTGGAAACACATTTTTGAGCTTGATCTCCGAATATTGTAGGCCTCCAAACTAGTGGCTTGATGATTGAATTCCAAAATCGATAAGTTTCTGTTTATTCACCTGTATCCCCCTTTCCCTCACCACACACCCCCCCCCCCCAAAAAAAAGTTTAAGAACACGTGACCAACTACGATTTCTCAGGGTACTTGAAATAAAGACGTTTGTCAACGCGTCGATCTAACATACATACACAAATCAGCAGCTCTGAATGGGAAATGATGGTGGCTGCTACAGTAATGGCACCATCATGTGTATGTTTTGCGTTAAACTTGGGATATTCTCCAACACAGGATTCAGCTGTCATACCTGCGGGGGATCTCAACAAACAGTAATCAAACAGCACTTTCTTTTTAGATATAGTATACACTATATATAAAAATATTGAGAGAGAGAGAGAGAGAGTCTAACACTCTAAACTAGAAGTTGGAAAGGGATCAACAAAAGACAGGTCAATGTGACTAGGGAGTTTCATTTCCTGTTTCCCCAAACATATATCACCTGCAGACAAAACACGAGATGTGTAGATTTCCGAGCTGTTTCTAGGGCTGGAGAAGTCGGTTGCAACGATGGCCATCGTCGTCGGATATGCGTTTGGCATCTCATAGGGTGTCAGAACGGTTGGTACAGGATACCTGCTTGGCACTGGTAGGTACACAAACTCAACAATTGGTATAGAAAGTGAAATGTAACAAAACTGACAGGGATATCTACTGCTACCAAACATTTCTGGTGAATCACCATTTGTGGATAACCAGCGGGGTAGTAGAAACACAATTTCTCCCCCCAAGAACTTTCTGTTCAATGTGAACAGGGTGCGGGTCAAACGGGCCCCATAATAGCTACAGTGAGGACATACAAATCCGCCCAACTGCAATCTGACCACTGCCGCTACATATTACTGCAAACTGTCAGTTATAAGATTTGTCAGATCCCCGGAAATAGAAAGACAACAAAAAAAACTTTGAGTTGCACACTTGAACAGCATGGCACTTCCAACAGCTCTCGATCCCACAACATCAAGGGATCGATCCATCAGAAATGAAGCAAAAAAAACATCCATATAAACACCTTCTTAAGAGGAACACTTGGTTCACAAGTCCTCATTGTCATTTGTGATGCAGTTTTTTCTGGTAGTCTCCACATCTCCAACTTCCATCATCAACGGTGAGGCGCATCACCGCCGTTTCATCCTCGCCCTCCGCTGTCGCCATCAACGGTCGTGCCGTTAAATGGCCCACGCAGGCGGAGTCCATGGAAAACATAGGGAAGCGACAAAACCTGCAGGATCACTTCTTCAGCAATGTTCAAAACCCATTTGGGCGTTGGATCATGCTGATTGGTTGAAATGTGATCCAAAAATAGTGGCTGCGGCTTGTTTATAAGCCCTAATATGACTGGGTAGTATATCATCTCCTAGATATATTATATAAATATTATAGCAAAGCAAAAAACAAGGGTCAAGTGGTCACTGCTCACTTGACATCAAAGGCTACAACCATAGACCCATCCATTACCCCATCATGACTAAGTGGAATATGACAATAAACAACCACCTTTTGATACACAAACACAGACTTGCAAGTCTGTTGAAGATTCTGAACAACTACAAAACATGCGGGTTACATGGTGGTTTTGAATGGTTTTGACAATTGGGTGCCACCACTAAAAGAAGAATTCAAGTACATTTGATCATACTCTTTTGACATGACTCCTACTCTCGCATGTCTGGTTCCCTCGCACCACAACTAAAAACCGCAAATCGCTTGCCCGGGTGACATGCTGACGGCAATGGGCCAGCCCAACCCCCACATGGGTTTCAACTCCTGGTGGCTTGAAACTACCCAACCTATGACCTTTTGTTTAGAAGAAGGAAACCACCAAATGAGAAAAACAAATACCACTTAATCATCAGGAATGATTGAGGCTCTTTCAGACTTTTCTGTGTAGTTTTTGTGAAAACCCCGGTAACTCTCATGTTTTTGTTGAAGAGATGTCTGTCTTATAAAATGCCAGGCTGTCCCAGGACTTGTCCGGACCCGTAACGATAAGAATCCCATTTCCATACTAAAAAAGGAATCAAACCTGCGTGAAATGGATGTTTCTGGGTCCACTTAGTCTTAACTCAGGGCAAAGGTGATCTCTACGTTGGGATGAAGTCATTCTACTTTGCCCCCTAAAAATATGACAATTTTTGTGTGGACGGCATTCGTACAAGAACAAAGAAACGTTCTCTTTCCGGGGGGGACACTGAAGGTTTGACCAAGCTTGAAGAAATCATGATTTGAAGGCAATATTTTGGATGGAAAATAACTTGGGTTGTAAAATGTCTTATTTCAACTTGTAAAACTGTCCTGAACATGTTCTAGTCATGCAAGTTTCAAGTATCAAGGAAGTGAATTGTACATTACACGGAGTTAATGATACAGGAAACTCACTTTGTCGAGATTTACCACTCCAGGGCTTCATTAATCACATGAAAATAATCATTCATCAATCATCGGTTCCGGTCGTTTCAAGCAACTGAACCAAATGCCATGGTTGCTTCCTTTCATGATTTTGTACCCTCATTTTTTTAAAGGCAACACGAACAACACCAGCCAATGGTACCACCATTCACAAGTTTTGGGATGAAAGCAAATATCCCTTAATCCACCTCAGACTTTTTTGAGGAACTTGGTGATGCCAAGCATTCCAACAACAATTGACCAAAGAAAAATGCAGGGCAAGATGTGTATGTCTTTAAACACATGAATATACGAGTACCAAGCCTTTCCATCTCCATTTTCTACATGTTTTGCTGGTCATTCAATAGAATCTTGAAATTCCAGCATGTTTCTCAACTTTTCACTCAGTTGAACATGTTTCTCCAGTTTGTAAATGTCAATTGCAGCCTTCTTGCCGTGTAAACAAAAGTCATGAAACTCACTTGGGACACATTAAAGCCTCCAAAGACTCTGCCTTAAGAGGTAAAAACAGTCGAGACTTTAACGCACCTGCTGAAGCCTGGAAAAACAAAGAAACACGTCTTGCTAAACAACTTCTTCTTCTATGGCAAGCCAAATTATAGTTTAAAAGTTTAGAGTTTGCATGTCTACCCGAGCGAGCCATCAGTGATGTTTGATACTTTGTGCTGCACAAAGTGCTTGGTCATACTGAAACATCATCGCACCTTCCGCGCAAAAACGGCCCATGGTTCGAGATGTTCATCTTCCAGTAGCGCTGCGGATTGGGTGTTAGAAGTGTCCGCCATGGCAACGGGACCCAGTGTTCCCAGTGGCGGGGGGCAAAGTCTCAGCAGAATTGTTGTTTCAAAAGTAACATCTCTTTGTGTCTTGTGTGATGTCTTTCAAAAAAAGGTATATAGGGAAATCAGGAAGTACAAAGAGTGCCGAATCAACTAAAAACTAAAGTAAAGTTCCGAATCACGAATATATTTCGATTAACACACTAAATTATAACAGTTTAATCCTTGAGTAGTTCCCAACTACAAGTTCTTCTTTCGGAATCTGTCGTCTTGCATTTCTGTGTCCTGACATTCATTTGTCAAAGGTCAAAACGTCTGCATACAAAACCCAAGTCTATCCGCTAAACGTCTGCATTCACAAAACGACCAAGGATCCAATCACTAAAGCCAACGAACCCTGAAATTAATTCAACAAGCTCGACTCCGCACCCATTTCACACACCCATTACGGTCATCACCCCTTTGTCAAGGGATGAAGTAGTCCGTTCCAAATGTGCCTAAATTTGATAGATTTCGGATATCCTTTCAACACAACTCTAGTGACCCTTTGACAATCAACAGCTGTGTCAAATGTCAATGACCCAAATATTCTCTGGCAGAGATTGTCGGATTGCTGTGGGATAACAGTAAATCATTTATCCAAAATCAAGGTCAAAGGGGTTTTGAGTAGCTTTCGCACATCTTGGCACATTTCCCGTGTGTCCTCCATGATTATTGATAGTCACGGTATATGAATGTATCTATACAATTCTATGCACATAGAATATACACGTATATGTATTATACGTGATGGGCATACAAATTCCTACTAGTATGTTGATGCCTATCCCCGTTTTAAACCTGGAGATTAACATCTGGACTTGATGGACCATAGCATGGTACAATAGCTTCAACTTCAAGGGCAGCAGACTCAGAATACCAGGTGATTCAAAGTGACGTTTTTATCCCCAAACGTTGGAGGTCACTTAACCTTTAAAAGGGGTCACAAATCACCATCCCGGAAAGGACACAAAAAATTACCAGGTACTCACCCTTTCCACTTACACTTTCAATGTCTTCCACCCTTCCATTGGCACGCATCTGCTTGCTTTGTTTTTTTCTATCGATCAGTTTTCCAAGAGATCATAGGCACCCATCATGCCAATCTGTCGAGAGACCTCGAGCTGATTCACCCCATTAATAATCTCTTGGAGTTGTCCATGAAGTCATGTGTCTGTATTTATGTGTATTCAAAACATACAATAGCCAATCAACGCATCGCACATACTGCCAAACGTAGGATCGTTTCTTGTTCATTATCTCATTTTCCTGGGAAGCAATCAACGATTTTCACAATTATATTAAAAACACTAGCATAATAATTGATTTAGAGAACCTACTAATTTTTTGTTCCGCTTCATCTTCCAAACAGTGAACCTTATACCAACTGGGATTTGGCTCAAAAGCCATAGTAGCAGTTTTGTACCCTGCAGGACTGTGAGGCTTTTCACTGGATGGCATGCATCTGCAGGAGATTTACCGCATACTTAGAACTTACATAAATAAATATTCTGACAAATATATGGACAAATAAGAAATATCAGCTGTCTGCATAATATAAACATCGAAGAATGGATGGAAAACACCTTTTATGACCAACAGGAAAGGGCACCCATAACACTAACAAAATTGATGGAATCTAACGCTGGAATCCTTGGATTCTTTGGCATCTAACTATTCGATGAGTTCGTCTGCAATGATAAGAACCCAAAAAAGGTCAACCCTCACGGATTGCAGAACCAACCTGTGAAGGTAGAAGGTCCCCAGGTTACTGTAATTCAGTGTCTTTGATGCTGGGCCCTTCTTCTGGTGAATGCATGCATTCTACTGATATACTGCACGTGTCGATTTGTGGTTGTTTCCTATAGTTGTGCTCGTGTGAAGTACGTACCATATGACCATGTGATGCCCTCAAATGACGGTTAGACAGTTTCCGCACCAAAGACCAAAATCATCAATGCACCTGCATGACTTGCACAAGCACCAACCGTAACATGATCTAAATCCATTCCATCAACTCCCCTCAGGAGTCATACCAATATACAAAGGTTGAACTTCGATCTTGGTAAGAACAAATCAAAAATCATACATTATTTCCAAACAACACCAATACAGCTACAACAACAACAACAACAACAACAACATCATCATCATCATCATCATCATCATACAACATCATACAACATCATCAACATCAACATCAACATCAACATCAACATCATATAACAACATCATACAACAACATCATACAACAACCACTCTTTTAATGGAGCCCAGTCACATTGGAAGATGCTTCTGCAAAGCTGGCCTTCGCCTTGGCCTTGGGTTTTTTCCCCGACGCCTTGGGCGTCGAAGTCTCCGTCGCCAAGGCGTCGGCGTTGGGCGCCGAAACGGCGCCAGCATCCGTGAGGAGCTGGCGGAGTTTGGAACCTGCGAAAGGTGAAAGTGGGGTTTGGGGGTTTGGGGTGATCTATATATAAGGCTATAAGGGTATATATCACTTTGGGGTGATATATATAACATATATAATAGGGTTCGAGGTGATTTGTATATATCTAGAATATATGATGATTGTATTACATTGTATATGATATGATCCATATATAATGTGTATATGTAAGATAATATACTGTAATTGTATTCTGTTGCTGTTTTGAGGGGGATGAGATTTTCCCTGGAAACAGTTGAAGATGTCTTGGACTTACTCTTTTCTCCAGGTTTCATAGACATTTTAGTTTCGGAGGATCGGTCAGGGAGATTGCATGCTATTCATGTACCATTCACAACTGCAATCCTTCGTAGCAAATCGCAAATGACAGGATATCAACAGGTATTTACGCAATTTGGAGAAATCTCAAACAAAGACCCTTGCACTTAGACTGTACATTATATATTTATAATGGAAATTGCGTTGGACAACAAAGCCAACATGTCTTCCCAAAAATTCTGGATGTGAGTCTATCTTTCGTCATATTGATATCAGTTGCCTCATGATCTCAGGACTCGTCGCCAAGATCCCACAGGGGTGCTTGGGGCAAGTCAGGAGAGCAAAGTTGGCTAAGCACTAAAAAACAACGAGCCTGAAAGAAACACTGCACTACACACATCATAATGTACCTTGATGGCTATATACTATCAATGGTAGAAACTGTTCTAGTTGGGCGGTGTCCTATCAGCGGGAAAAGAATCAACCCTCCAAAAAACGTTCTCCTTTCACCAGGCTCTTCAATTACTAGTACCTACAGTTCAGGTACTCATCTAAGCAGTATGGAAAACCTCATTGTAGGTGAAATCCCAACAAAAATATACAATAATATGTAGCATTCTCCGGAAACAAAAAAAACATGCAGCCACGTCGACTCAGTTCAAGACCCGAGTAACTGGCTTTCACTAAGGACAAAGGTCTTTGCCCTTGCTCAGTTTCTAAATTGGGATCCGCCTCATGCAAGAGGATGCGAACCCCACCCCTTGTGCAAAACAAACAGCCATGGACTCTCTGAAGCCTCTCCAAAATCCTCTAAAGACTCTATGATTTGATCGGGTTCAATGAGGCAACCTCATCATTTCGGCAGCCCATTTGGCGTTTTGGTCTAGCCATCCATCTGAGGAAATTGCAAAAAAACACACCGTTGCGGTGAGCACGGTTTTACTGTAACCCCTCTGACAACGGTGAGGTCCAACCAACGGGTCCACAGCACCTTGTGTTGCAACAGAAGCTTCACAGCTTCCACCTTTTCCAGTTGCACTGCCAAATGCAACGGTGCAGCTCCTGGGAGATTGGGCACCGGTGCCGGTTTTTAGCCACGAAAAAAACGGGCAAATTTTGCGACTTAGAACTACATACCAACAGGAAAAGCTTTTTCTCTCCATTCTCTCCCCTCTTTTGGGTTATGTTGCCAGTTGGGTTGTTCCTCCTAGGGATAGAGGACGTAGAATACATGGATCACCTGGAAATAAACATTTCCGTCTATCAGCCCTTACCAACTGCAAGGCTGCACTGTCGGTTCGAGGTCGATGGCTTTCCCCACTTGGTTGATGATCTGAAATCAGTCACCAAATGTCTCTATTTGTCAACACGCCTACAGGATACACGTACGCACGGTGAACACATGTACATGTATTGAAACAATATGAAACAATAACATGGATAAGGACACCATGTTGTTAAAACATCTCGACATTAAACAGAACTATTCCCAATCCAGAGAATCTTTGCATAGTGTAATCAATCAACCAAGCCAAGCCACTAATCAAAGATCATGAGGTATCCTCGGGTGATTATGTATGTTTTTCGATGGATGTTGAGCACTTAGACCTAAACAACGAACGCCTCGCACGACTCGATTCCTTTGGTAGTCAACCGTTGAGGCTCAGCTTTTGCTTCCAGCAACATCTTCAACTCCTGACAGCATTGCTGAACTTTCCCACTAACTTTCCCAGCGAAATCCTTCCAAAAACATATACCGGGAAGACATCTGAAATTAATTAACATCTACCCTCAAGGGAGAGCAAAATATCCAAACATATTCACATCACCCAAAACAAAGTGTTTCAATAGTAGTTGGACGATAAACATGATACAAAGCCGTCGCAGCTATGAATGAACCTCTCTCTGGCCTTTCTATTTGTCTGCCTAGTTATATACTTAGTTGACTGTGATCCCCACAGAGCCTAGGAGCATTGCAAATCAACATCAAGGGTTGCTGTCTAAAGTTGTAGTACTTGTAGCAAAATTCTGTGCTAAACTACCATTTGTCTACATCCATTTTACATCGATTTCCTGTCAGGTCAGGTGAGGTCTTTAAAGTATCCTGGTTTCCCCAAAAATGTATCGTTTGGAAATCGCAGGCCCCGGAAGTCCAACTTTCCATGGGTCACAGGTGAAAAAAATAAACATGTGAAGCGAAAGTGTAGAGGATTCCCTAAAGTTATCCAAGTCTATGAACAAATTTGTCCAAATACTTTAAGATCATCATTACTATATTTAAATAGTTCACTTACATTCAAAAGTCTCTAACATCTGATTCTCTTAGGCTGTAGTGGTTTCCTACATCGACCAAATCTTGCCCCAAAATTCCTTCTCCCGGATCTTCTGCAACCACAACGCCTTGAAGTGTCCATTTTGCACTGCCATGTAGACAGGCGTCACTCCATCATCTTGTCGCGCTAAGTTGGGATCAGCATTCGATGATAGAAGTTCTGTCCTGATGGACAGGAGACAAATCATCTTTCAATTACCATCTGGTAAACTAACCTAGCAATGGGATATCCCTATTTTCAATAGGAAATACATTTTCAAAGGATCCATGTTCCATTGCTATGTTAGGTTATCGCAGTGTAACATCCTAGGCAGAGATGTACAGGGTGCACCTCCAGTAAGAGTGACCGCTAGGAAGCGATAAATAATCCTTAAGCTTGATGGTGGGAAACACTTCCACTTGCTACTTCTACCAGGAACAATCGAAAATATACACCCCTGAAAACTAACACGGATATCCAAAATGATGGTTTGGAAAAGGTAATGTTCTAAACAAAATGGCAATTTTTGGTATGTATGTTAGATTTTTGAGGTGTACCTTACTCTAACCATTTGTTAAAATCCAACCTGCGGGGGGATTGGAACCGGGATGCTGCCGAAAACGGTTATAGGAATGGTCCCATGATTACATGTTGAGGTTGGTAGTTTATCCCATTATCTACAGGGTTTTGTACATCCAAACGGTGCTTGTTTGGATTGCACTTGAACTTAGCACATGGAGCAATGCCTCATAATGGATGTTGAGCCTTGGGACCCAACTTTCACCTGAAAGACTTCCTGTGAGTCAACTTGGGTCTTGCTTAAGGTGAAACCGACACAGTCTTCAAGACACCCCACAGGCTTTACGCAAAAAGTAGGGATCTTTCTTCCACCTACATCTCCGTTGTTCACAAGCAATCACAATATGTGTATACATATACGTGTATATATATATATATGTGTATATATACTTATAGCATAGATGATTTCAACAATTCAACTGATACTGTATATCTGCAAAATTCAGCTCTTCTCCGAAGTCAGGTCAAACATTGAAACATCACAACACTGGCTCGCTTCAAAGTCACTCAAACCACAAAAAAATACCAAGGAGATCCCATCCATGAGTACTGGTTGGTTCATAGGACTTCCCTCAATGGAATGTAACAATCACTAATCGTAGAGTGCAGGAGATTCCTGGTCCGATATATCCCTGGACAATTCATCAAAGATTCAATATCAGGCTGCCAGGGTATTTTGCATCCCTGTCTACCAAAAAAAACAAGAAACTTAAGGAAACGCACAACAACCAATTCGACTGATACTTCCTATTGCCGTGCTCCAAATCAAATGTTGTCTTCCCAGCTATCTCATGCGCACCAAGAGGCAAGGCATCAGCACTGCCGAATTGCGTAGCAATGAACACCTCGCAAAGGGGGGTATTGATGATGGTTACCTATAGTTAGTGGTTTCAACCCATCTGAAACATATTAATCAAATTAGTCAAATTGGATCTTTTCCCCAGGTAGGGGTGAAAAAAAAATAGTTGAAACCACCACCCAGTACTTGGATGATCTCTAGCATGATCAGTCATAAGACTCACTGGGCTATTTCACCCACTTTGTCAATGATGTTACATTGGGATTGTAAGTGGTTGTAGATATAACCTGGTTTCTAAAACTGATTTTTTCCTGCTACGTACCAAGAATACAGCATTGCTCAAATTGTTCAAGTGCTATACTATGCACTGCTTCGGGGATACAGCATTCCTTGGACAATGATACAGCATTGCTCAAACACCAACCATCTAACCACCACTGAAGCACTATAGTTGACCATTGCATCGCATCATTGGCGGTTTGGGGCCCTGGAGTTATGGGATGCTCCTAGGGGAAAGACTTCCAAACCACCGGGCAACTGAACACTTGCTTAACTTGAAATCTCCGAAAAGTCAGAGTCTCTAAAACTGATCAAGTATGAAAATTTCCACTTAACACAAAGGGGCTCTACAGTCCCTCTTGGATTCCTATCCAAGGATTGCCTTGTCAAGAATAGGACCCGAAGGTACCATGTTGAGGTACCTACAAAAAGTGAATCTGCAAGGTATCG
This sequence comes from Breviolum minutum Mf 1.05b.01, assembly GCA_000507305.1. Classification (NCBI taxonomy): domain Eukaryota; class Dinophyceae; order Suessiales; family Symbiodiniaceae; genus Breviolum; species Breviolum minutum. The sequence continues at coordinate 142,482 of DF239333.1, read as the reverse complement.
GTTTCGGTTGGGCACCAACAAGTGCTTCACTTTCAAGTCAAAATGCCAGGGATCTTATCTCACAAAGGTCTCTAAGTTTCCTCCCTTTTAAATTTTACGTACGAATCTTTACAGATCGGCAAGCTGAAATTGCCACATCCATATCCCACTGAGTTCACCTACCGCAGTGGCACCATCGTTCTTGGCTTTGTCAATTTGAACGTTGGCCTTGGATGTCTCTTAATGAAGATCACTAGATCAACAGTAAGATGCATTCCCGAAAACCAACTTGGAACTTAAAATCGTGACCTCCAAAAGAAATATCTCTTTCCCGCCGTAGTCCACATCTCCATCTGCTATGTTTCACGTAAAATTTGCCCACCACACACAGGGAAAGGGAAACTCAATCAACCCATATGGACAACCATTACCAACGACTTGGATGATGATCACACATGAAGAAGGAGGTGAATCTAGGGGCATGGCCAATCCTACGACAAAGCCGCCAAATGTCATTTGGATAAAATTTGCAATCCGGTATTTGAACACTGTGGGCAACCGGATCTTTTCTCTTTAGCGTGAATTGCCATCGATATATTCCCAAATGGTAGTTTCAAGTTCAATCCTTTTGAACATATCATAGTAAAAATTTGAACTTTCCACCCAAAACAGAGGAAAATAAACAACATTTGAAAGGTCACAGAAACAAAATCTGACATCACTGTTGAGGTTACTTGCATTGCTGTTGGGCCAAACTGATACAGTACTTGAAGGAGGCCGAATGCAGGGTAAATATCATTTAGTGAAGATAAAACATCCAAAGAGACCATTATATACAGGAAAACTCTTTCAAACAAAAATCACCTAACGTACAAACCGAAAACCTATCCCTTTCACTTGGAGGCTTGAAACCTCCTGATCTTTACCCACCTCCCAAGTCCAAAACTGACCCATAAAACCATGCCTCCAAGAGAAACTTCAAAGTTTTCACGTGATTTTTCCTTGGTTCAGCTCGCATGCAAAGGAAAAACAACATTATTTCAACATTTGGCGGGTTTGTAACCCCAATTGTTGGCCACCCAGATTACAAAAATACCCAACACAAATCAAAATTGATGTTGTTTTTTTCGTCATTGTGGGTTGTGAGTTGGGGTTTTGGGTCGCGGGTTGCAGGTTGTTGTTGTTGTTGTTGTTGTTGTCGTTGTTGTCGTTGTTGTTGTCGTTGTTGCTGCTGCTCTTGTGCTATGGCGTCTTCGATGGGCGTGCTGGCACAGATAAACACATCAATTACAACGGGAAAAATGTTGCGGTCATGCTACAAAGAAAACTGGTATTACGAATGTTCGATATCGTGAGAAAACAATTTTTGGAAATGGATGACAGTGATAGAACCCAACACAGCACCAACACTGAATAATTCTATCTAAAATCTATTTCTCTGCATGTGTGTGGTTTTCTCCAACCAAATTCATTGACATATCTATACACTGTATGAACAATAACCATAGTTGTAACTGGTATTTGCATAAAATGAATTACAATATATTGTACTTCACAAGCGTTTGCTTTTGTAAGTAAAGTTGTGTTTTACATTGTAAAATGGGGTTCACTTCAACAGGCGATGTACTCCAACCATTCATTCCATTGCTCAAATGTCCTCAACTTTTTCATTTTCCAAGTGTCATCGCGGCAGCATAGACCGGAGTAGCACCATCGCTAATGCCACCATCTTTCGCCTCAGATCTCTCTCTGACCATCGGGAAGAGGTAAGTTGGGGGCTTGGTCCTGTGGATCAGCGAGTGCCCTTCCCACCAATCAAGCGCCTCCAAGGCAATCAGAAACAGCAATTCACATGCAAACAACGTCAAAAACCAAGAAGAGAATGGGCCCATATCCGAATTCGGAATTCCAGACGAATCACTGAATCACGTGTAACACAAATAGCTTTATAGAGTAGACATCAAAGTCTTGGTTGACAAACCAATCCTTTAGCTTACAAACAAGAAAATCTTATATGCATATCCGGGGTATCAGGGGTTGGGATGCGTCCTTCTTCATCTGAACACTTGCCCTTCCATGGGTCACACACCTCCCAACTGATCAGAGTCACATCGGGAAATTCCTTCAAGAGCTTTTGCAAATCCTTGGTTGGCATCTTCAAAAAAAGCAACCGACGCAAACGCAGGTGTGCACAACTGATAGAAGCAATATCTAATTATCTACAGTCTAAATTCTACGGGTGCGTGCATAGATTCACCGCTATTTTCCGTATATCAAAAGATTGGCGGTTTATTGTTAGTTGTGCAGCAGGAACAAACAATAAAAACACACATGTCCGCCCAAAGGTGCTAACACCAAATCGACGAAAACACCTTCCTGAAGCGCAAGTCACCTTCACAGTACGAAACCAACATCACGTGCTCCACAAGGTATCATCGGTCATGGAACACATCTAGTCCCTGAACCCCTCATCAGTTATGCCAACCATCAAGTTGCTTTTGAGCCTGGCTTCAGTGACAACACAACTCCTCTTGCATTTACTTCACTAATGTCGTCCAATCACGATGGCGTTGAGGCAAGCACAATTTTGCATCTACTCCGTCAGAACATGAAGGGCCACGGGCCACTCCTACATAAAACATTGGCCGCAGTTTGTGCTTCCAGGAACCCTGACCAAGGAACTGATTCCAAGTTTGGCTGGTGAGTTCAAAACTAGAAGTTGGCGGCCGGAGATTTCGGTTTATTGTGATAGGAAGCAAAGGCGTTTTGAAGTGGGTAGCAAGACCGGTGCTCTAACAAGAGGATACGAACGACAAGGACGTGTCCAAGATTCAGCATGCCGCAATCCTTCCTGCTGAGGACTTTTCAGTTTTGCCTGCGTGGGCTGCAACCCAGCATCAAGAACGTCCGTGGTGCAATAGCAACTTGCCTGCTCTAAACATGATGTTCCACTCGATTGACACAAACCCAATTGGGTATACCGGCACGATCCTTTTCACGCCCGACGCCTAGATGTCTCCGAGACTTTGTTGCTGGAGCAATTTTTTGTGGATTCAATGGCACTGCTTTAGAGCATGTGCCATACTGCGACATCTTTGACTGCCCATTGTCATTTTACATTGTGGCTTAGGGCCACAAAAAACTCAACTGCATAACGTTAATTTTCCACTGCGTTTTCCAGCTACAAGAATGCAAGCAGCTATGTTTGGGCAAATGTAAAGGGCAGTGATGTGATTTTACTTTGCAAATGGATTGTGACAGCTTCTGCTGTTTTTTGTTGGAGGAGCAAGATGTCACTCGAAGGGAAGTGTTGAAAGTCATCCAGTGGTCAGCCCGGATGTTCACTATATTTTTCCCTATAAGCACGGAATCTTCTTGACTAGACCTTAAGATTGTGGTGCATATCATATCTCTATGAAACGGGGCAAGCTTTTCCCTCAGGGTTTGCAATTGTTGGCCCAGTATGGACGGTGGCTGTCCTGGGTCACGGCCTTCCTTCAGAGTTATGACAGGCTTCTCCTTCTTCGGCCTGTCTGCTGGCCGCTCGGAGCGCCGGTGGCGAGAGTTGTCACGTGTCTTAGTCTTCTTCTCACGTTCACTGGCACGTTCCCTCGAACGGTCACGAGGACGGTCCCTTTGAGGGTCCCTTTCTGCAACCTGAGACCGACTTTGCTTCTCGCAACTCAAACACTTGCTTGGAATCTACGGGCAACTTCAGCAAGGTTTTGCCATCATACCCAACCCAGTCATTTGGGAGTGTTCTCAAAATGAGGATCTGATCGGACGGGCACGTAAGCTAGGAAGACAAATTAACTCAAGACTTCTGACCCAGAGTGTTGGAATTTTACTTGATCAAAGCAGCTGTTTGCTTAAAACGACATCGACGAGTACATCGCGATCTTGATTGCTAGAGAAAAAGGACCTACAAAAAAGGATTGACATTTAAGGACAAATTTTGCAACATATTGTTGTCTGAAGAGCCTCCGAGCGATTTTTGAACCAAACGGCGATTGCGAACATTCTTGCTGTTTCAACTTTGAGCGTTCATTTTTGCATACGTGGATCTTGTAGGAATAGTTGAAATAATATTTGATCATATATGATCATATGTACATCATGGGCCGTGGCCCCCCTGGTCCAGAGTCCCAAAAACCAGGGTTTCATATATTATCATGCACTTGCATGGTGATTCTGTTGGGACTCCGGCTGATGGAAAGGTTCAAATTGATGCCTTGTGCATACACTAGGTATGATTCTTGGATCAGCTTCCCTATACAGGCTTCAGTGACTTGGATCTCTACAGTAAGCCAGTGGAATCATTAGGTGAACATGTCAAATCACCAATCCAAAAATCAGCTTTTTACAAAGCGTCTGCATATGACTCAAGAACAGGTCTTCCAGTTGGATATGCAATGAAAATCTAAGAACCTCAGGACTGAACAATCTTGGAAAAGTATTGGAGCGCCTCGATTCGCGTTCGGTGGGCCCAAGTATCCGACAACTCGTCAGACAAGGCCGCCTTGTAAAGGGCCCCCGCAGCAAACGTGCGCCGCACTCGGCTGTTCCTCGGTGCGATTCGGAATCCAAGGGGAAGTGGAGGAATTTGTAGGAAAAAACCACTGGCAGCAGGAAGTCAGTGCTTCTTGCCAATCATGATCCAATTCCGTGCCCACAACTCACAACAAAGCGAGTTGAACGGAGGTTCTTGGGGAAAATCATATATACAGTAGCACGACCACAACAACAACAACAACAACAACAACAACAACAAGAAGACCAGGTTGCATCGAAGTAAACGCTTCGCACTCAGAGGGAGGACTCGTGGACCACTCCTGATCAACGCTGCAGCTCTTGAGGGTGGAGTCGCACTTGTCCGGATCTTTGCAACTGCAATGACACCATGGCTGCCATGGCATTTGCCAAGTTTCTTCCCCAAATAAACGCACTGAAAATCAAGCAACAAAAAATCAGAGACAAGTGATGTCGGCTCGGATTTTTCCAAATCTAAACTGTCGCATGTTGAAGGGATTTCCCTACCCCCAAAGTGGATTTCTTGGGTTGGTCGGTTGCTCCTCCTCAGGAGTTCCAGCAATGAAGTGTAGAATCTTCCGTTTGTCGTCTTCTCTCGAAGCCTTTGCTTTACCTGAACCACTAGCGAAAATCATGGAGAAGGCGTACATATATACCTGGAGGATCCTGTGGTTTCCTATATGTTCCCGTGCAAGGCTTCGGGAGATCCTTACATTCGAAGCAAAAAATTTGGCCAGTTTTGCGTGGACATAGCACCAGGCTTCAAAGTGCTTCACCTGGGACTCTAGCTACAATTAGACATGTAGCATATTTATTGTACCACTAGGACCATTGCCTGGGGGGGCTAAGGGACTGTACCACATGTATATAAAAATAAAAAGTATATAAATATGTATATACATATAATGTACATAATCATAGACACACATATTTGCACATACATGTTCAATGTATGAAGCAACCCAGGTGCTTTTGCTCACTTGTCACCATTTTGAAGCCAAGGTCCCATTGTAAATCGATTCTGTGTCGCGTTTGTAACAAATTAGGGGACCAAGTTTCAGGCTTCAAAGTACCTTAAGTTTTGGCAAAACACGTAGTTCTCATCACATATATATATGTATATATGCATAAAATTTTAAGCACACTTGATATCAAACTATGTCTATGGGTTTTGCCAACAATCAAAAGCAATCATTCATAATCCATCCATACAATCAATATATCTACACAACCGGAAAAGAAAACAAAGCTTACAACTAGCACAGTTCTACAAAGCAACCATCACTGATACACCCCCAAAGTTTAACATAACCCCTGAACAATGATGGTTGGAACTACTTTTTTTTCCCCCAAACATTTTTTTCAGGGGGCTATATATGTTAAACTTCACGTGGGTACCATCTGCAAGTTGTGAAAATTCCATGTGTCCATGAAGTCCTCTTCAACCATATGGAATCCTTATAGTGGGTATAAAACCCTACTATAAGGTATGATGACCATCCCTACCATAGGAAAAGAATGGGAGTTTAGACCCCAAGGTCATATCCCAAGGTCATAACGACAAGGCACTGATGTCCACTGTCACTCCCTTCACCGCCACACGCAACGGAAAAGCTCCTCCCGTTGTTTCGTCATCAACGCTTTCCTGGAGGTGACCGACGAAACAGGTCGAAAAGTCCCGTGGGTTTTCCATGTGGAATCATTGGTATCCTCCCTAAAACCAACTAAGGCAATGGAACATTCTCCATTTTATGCAGGAAATACATGATCAAATGGTACATGTTTTACATTTGCTATGCTAGTTTTCGGGGGTGATTTGGAATGATTGGTACTGAAGCTGCCTTGGCAGTATTATGCTCAGTTACCGTACACAAGTAAGCCATGTTCCTTTTCAGGAGCGACAAATAACGTGGACTATAGTCTAGCTTTCACTGTTGCAGCCAAATAAACACTATGTGTTGTATATAATGACAGTTAATAAAATCTCAAGTCGGTAAACATTCATCCCGTGCTATGTATATGTTTGCTTCACTTAAACACAACTCTTGTTGGTCTTCCCTTTGAGACCTGTGCAAACAAAGCGGTTGCTACGGTGAAGAATACTTCCAATGCTTGAAATGACTGTAATGCCGTTAGTCTCCAATTGTTTCAGCATGATGAGGAGGTATTTAATGACCAACAAGAATTCTGGTGGGCAAATCACAGGATATGATTGGCAATAGGTCAACAACAACAAGAGGTAGCCGAGCCTAAGGCAAAACCTACCAACTTATCCCCAAAATCATCCAAAATCATCATTCAAAGACAGTTTGCAGCGAAGACTAGTAGAAGTAGAAGTGATCCCAATCCGTGTAGAGATCATCTCGAGTCCCATGGTGGAATAATACGGTATAGTCTTTTCCACAATTCCATTTTGATCAAACAACATTGAGAGTTCTCGAATCTATGGCATACCCTAGCTTTTTAGAAGCTTCACATGAAGGGTTGCATTGTTTCACCAACTCCTATAGGACTCTCAGAACTTGAATGACCTGAGTCAATCGCCACACAACGTGCTAGAATCGGTATTCCGATGTAGTATGCAACATTAAAAACACCAAGTCATGATATTTGTTGTTTTGTGAACATAGCTGCAAGTTGTTCTTTTTGTACAATCAGAAGTCATAGTCACAATTTTAAACAACATGCAGTCAAACAACCAATGACACACATGCATATCTGCCCTATAAATCAAGGTTTGTTCCCACGTGATACTTCGAAAAACCATAGGGCAAGACGGCGGCACGGCCTTAACATTGGGGCAAATTCGCCGGGCCTCAGCACCCAGTTCTCCACGGTCCATTTTTAATGTTGGCTTCGCCGGCACGGCTTTGCCACCATGGAGAGCTGTGTTTGAAGGCAACCAACCTCGGGACTCGGGACGCCGCATTTCATGACTGCAGTTTTAAAGTTTAGAGCTCCATTTTTTCTTTTCTCCCTTGCTGGCAGTAGATAAGTATTGTGTCAATAGGTGGTTAAATTCCACAAAAATCATCGCGAAATTTTCTTAGTCTTCCCCTCTTCACTGAGTGAAGCATTAGGGGGAAAACAGCTGAAAGCGGCACTTTTGGATGCGAGCTGATTTACTATCCACCAGGAGCAATGAATATGAACAGCTTTCAACAAAACAGGGATCTTCAACGCATTCGCGGAAATTCAAACTCTCTCTCTATATAAACATAAATATAAATATAAATATAAATATAAATATATATATATACCAGTGAGGATCCAATGTTGTTGATCGGACGAAACATGTTGCTATTGGGGGCTCCCACCATGAATAAACATTTCAGGCCAAATTTTAGTCTCTTGATGCTAATGTCCAACTCAGCAACAAGCAATGTCATAGAAGTGAGTCTTTTCCTGCTAGAGCGTGCTGAAAACACGTAGCTGGTGGTAACATCATAATTCGTAAATGAAAACAAAGATGTCGGGGGTGTCAACAAATTTGGGACCACGCACAACTGACCAATGTTAGGAAACACCCTCAAATTCTAAGGAGTCAAACAATTGAGACACCTCTACAGTGTCGTGCAAGTGCCTTTACCAATTTATCCTTTCTGCAATCAAACTGACCACTTAAGACTCCTTCCCAATTTCGGCCTTGTTTCACAGAATTCCACATAAAATAAACGACAAAGCAAAAACAGTTGATATACAAGCTGGTTCTCTCATCATTATTCATCAGCTTTTCACCATAGCCTACTGGATTCATCATCCTAAACTGGAGAACAGCCGACACATCTTCGACATCTGTCAAACAGTCCTCCCTCGCCCAGGTAGTGCTGACAAAATTTTCCAGCACACACCAAACCCTGCGGAAGTTGTGCTGACTCTTCAGGCTTCATCTCTAGCTACTTATTTGTAAGATCGTAAGTTCACCTTAAAAAACTTCCTCTGGAGAATGACCCTCTAGTAACAAAAGGCTGTTTTTTTACTGACTTTCAAATTCAAAGTCAACCTGAAGGTCATGTTGGAAGGATTCCCCCTTGGATGTTTTTTTGGTTACTAAACAAAACTTTGCAAATCCACAAAATGACTGCTCTGCTAGGGGATGGAAATGAGAGAAGCTGTCCATAAAACAACAAGCATTTCAAGTCCATATAGTGTATATAGTACCAAGATTCTGTGCGAAGGATGGGTTGGGAGTTTGGGATTCTCTTGGAGACTTGACTGTATATTTGGTAAATGATGACTTTGAAGTTTACAACTGTTGTATAAATACGACAATAAGTGTTTTTAAATCTATTTAATATGTAATAGGAATGTAGGTAGTAAATGATTAGTATGAATTAAGTTTAAAGATTCAATCAGTATATAGTCAAAATCAAAATGTGACTAGTGACTAGTGCTATACAAATATATAGTTACAAATTACACAATCTATAGAGTAGTAGCAATAGTGGAGGTAGTAGTAGTAGGCGGAGGAGGAGAAGGAGGAGGAGGAGGAGTATTTGGTGAAACTGAGTTACATACATAACTAGTATAGATACATGCATGTGTAGAATTGATAAACATCTACAATGTACAAATGAAATATACTCTTTACATAGTGATCATAATAAAAGTCACACACTTTCATTCCCTCACATGACCCTATGTCTCCCCCCCGATCTCCCTGTGGCCTGTCAAAGGGGGTCACGTCCCAGTCCAACAAAACCAGGGTACCTTCACACCTCGTGGTCCGATGGACTGCAAATATAGATACTTCCACAACTACAGCCTACAGTTATAAATGTAGAATGTCTCAACATAGTCAAAAATTCCAAGGGATTCCATTGAAGTCACACATTCTATTGAAAATAAAAACGCCTTCAAAGCTTTAAAGTTAATTCTGTGTGATGCACCACGTGGAGGAAAAATAGGGATTCTAGGTCTGGGGTGCCTACTTGGAATCTGACTGGGAAGTTGATAAGACTATCACTGGACGTACTTATACCACATGAAATGGCTTTTGCATCACCATCATTGAGAGGTATTCACAACACCTAATGTTTTAGCTTTGAGTTTCAGGTTTCCAAATACCTCCTGATTCTTCAGGTGTTTCGGTGTTTGAAGGACTTTGATGCTTTCAAAAAGGCATTTCCTTCGAAATGATTTTTGTTTTGAGTACTGTATCTATTTCAATGTGCTCATGGATCTCATTTGAAGCCTACTTGGATGATCCGTCCGTGACCGGTAAGCCTAGGATACAGCTTCAACTGGGGATGAAGAGCAGCAAGAGAACAAGATATGAAACGTTTAAAATAGGTGAATCTTTCATACAAAAGATTGCATGTAACTATTTTTCAAACAGATTCTGAATATTGAGGGGGTCATACCATCTCATATGTCCGAACATAATTTCAAAATGACATCAGATGACAATGATTTGCGGTTCATCCACCAAATCCACTCCCACCTCAAAATGGCTTGGACGAAGGGTGTATGGCGAAGTTGTCCGGATAAACCCGACAAGTCGTGCTGATTATTGGCAAAGGTGCAAATCCTGGATCTCCATCGACGAAGGATGGGCGGTTGATGAAGGGCTTAGTGCCCAACAACTGTGATGTGATTATCCGACCCATAGGATCCATGTATGGTAAATTTACCTACAGGTACCATAAAAATCAATCAAATGTAAGTAAAAAAAAAAACATGGATCCTATGGGAGAAAATGTCACAACTGCCTGAACATCACAAGAAACTGCTAAGTTGAATTCTGATGTTTTGTTCATGTCCAAAAACATGGAATTGAAGATGTGTCAAACTGGAATCCTCATCATGGCTATTGCCAAAAAAAGAAAAGAAAGCAGTGCTGTTGCGCACGTGAGCCAAACAGTCAATTTCAACTGGTAGCATTGCTGGGAGAAACTCATATGTTCCATATATTTCCCGATTCAACAAAAAAAACCAATGCAAANCATGAAGGTGTGGATACATCCTCAAAGAACTAGGGTAGTTAGCTGCATTTAAATCCAATTGAATCAACTTTGGAAGGTCGGATAATAATTTTTCCATGTCTGTTCTGACTGGATACCCCTTGGTGACCTTTGAAGGGGACCTTCAACCCCTGACAGAAAAAGGACAATACTTTGGTTTCAGATAATCATATACATCCCCATCTATCTGGTTTCGGATGCTGAACACATACCTTCTCAAGATGGATCATCCCATCAAATCTACTTGATCAGGTCTGATGAGATGGGGTCCAAAACGGTGGAAGAACTGTGCCATTGAAGACACTCTGTCCTGCATCCAATCTGGGTAAACAATTCACCTGAACTCCTCAGTGACATGATATGTTCTTCCCAACATGTCTATACGAAACAGCAAATTTGGAGGTCAGAAATGATGTTACGATCACATCACCATAGGTATATCCAACCTGATTTCTTGCATCATTGGATCAAGTCTCCAGTAGGGTGAAAGCTCCAGGTGTCTCTGCAGTGTATGGAAGGCCAATAAAGACACGGTTTGTGGAAAAGGTGTACCCCACCAATGGCTCACAAACCATCGTGGCAACCTACCACAAGGCAACATGGGCATCAGGCAATTTTGGCAGTGAGTAGCTGGGAGTCAGAAACATTCCATGAAGTCAATTTGAAATGTGAAGGATACAACCACACAAATTCACGTATTTCCCAACAGGTTCGACTTCAATATGGCGTAAGATGAGCTGGCCAAGTACCAAGAACTTGAGAGGAAGCAGTCATTTTTCGACAGAGAGAAAGGCCAACAATTAGAGGGCTTTTTGAGTGGTTTAACCGGTACAGCCAACACCGACATCATAGTACTATAAAACATCTACACTTATACACTTACATATCATATATGCTGTATACGTATACTATGACGTGAAATATCATCTTGTGTATGTCAGTATATCCCTCAATCCTTGGATCAGGGAAAAAGGTGAGTCTTCCATCCTGAAAAACAGAAATCACGCCATTCCAGCTTGCAACATCTTGCAATCTTGCCATTTTCCGCAACATTTCCAGAGATTCCCAAAACCAAAAGCGACATCTACCACCATCACAGCGAGAAACTGTGGTCCAGTGGCGACCAATTCCACCCATGAACATTTGAACTGTTGCCTTGGTGGCCACAAGTCGCAATTTGTGGTAGTTTGCTACTTTTCTTTGGAGCACACATCCAAACATGTCACCAACACAATTGAACCAGTTGTTTCAATAGTGATGCAAAGTCAAAACTTTTTTGTATTCAAAAGTAGTGTATACATACCTCTATTATACAAGTAGCAATTATCAAAGAATGTAGGTACTCTGTTTGGAGTTGGGGGTTAGGTGGTTCAACTTCGTCTTTGTCTTGAGTTGTTTTCGCCCTCTAAAACCTGCTGCTTTGGGTAGTATACCTTCTGGTAATCCAACATGGCATAGCGGGGACATTCCATTTCCATTTTGGATTGCCAGAGTGTTCGCTATTGAATTTTGAATTTAAACAGTGGGATATCTCAGCTATAGCATATGATACGGGAACGCTTGACCCAATGTGATCCAATTGGTACAATGGCCCATCCGTGGGGGTTTCGCTGCTCGCGGGACCATGCAGGACCCAAGTCACGTCAAAGGCATTACGAATGCATCATTGATGACCTTGGTCCGGATTCATTGAAGAACACACCAACCAAACCCACTGTCATGCCCTAGGGATCCAATCACCTTCTGAGAGTGGGAATGGAACCTAAATACTATGCTGAGGAGGTGATTGGAGCCCCCAATCATTATGTGAGAATATGACTGGATGCCTAGGGATGGCATCTGGGTGAAGCTGATTATATTCTACTAACTGTTCAATTCCTGAAATGTCAGATCATTTTCTGAGAGGTTTGCCCCCTACTAAACCATCGTTTTGATGTGATATAAACTGACATCACCACCATTCAACGTTCGTTGCTGATTAAGGTGATTTACTCTCATACAAAACCTCAATATGAAACAGATCAGATATATAGTCGCTTCAGTTTCTGACTAGGCTGCTCACTACCTGGTCGCCCCCACTTCCGGACTCTTCGGTGGCTTCCAACAACTTCAGGGCATCTCAAGGAAAGCCTTGAGACCTTGTCAATCCAAACCGGGCAAGTTATGTATATATATATATATAAATATATGTTATATATCACATAATGTATAGTTATAATACTTCACCAACCTGAAGCTTAATTTATGGAGTTGCAAGGTCCTTCAGATAGTGTCTTGGAGGTTTTTTGGCCACAAAATGAATTGAACGTACCTTGATGCCATTCATAGAGCTTTGTTGTTGATTGGTTTCGAATCTAATCTCTGAAAGGCAAACAGGTTACACAGTTAAACAAATACTACCGTTCCAGGTAGACCAAATCCAAACATCTGTCATCCTCCAGCTACGTAGTGTTGCAAGCAAGTGACGTATAAATTGACTGCATCACTAGTGACAGTGGTCCCACGGTTCTTCAGAAAGTCAGCCTCAAAAACTCGACTTTTTTGTGGAAGGACAGATGACAAATGCCACAATTAACAGAACTAACAATGCAACTGGCTTTCACCCGCGAACTAAAGTCTATTGTTTTCCCTACCGAACATGAGCCATTTTCAGAAAATGCTGTGAGGATCTCTTAGTAACTTTGAAGACACATGCTAACATATGAGGACACATTTTTCACCATCGCAGTGATGGGTGATTTTAAGGCTCCAAATAGATCTCCATGTGTTCTTTATCGGGAAATGTTGATCATCCCAATTGCTACGTTACTTGTTATTGCTGATGACAGTCCAAACTTCAACAAGTCCTGCAGTGTATAAAAAATTCTGAATCATAGGAAAAACTACCAACCTCAAGTTTAGCCAGCTTTTAGCTACCATCCCTGAAACTAACATATCCCCTGAAACTAGGCCGCGCCCCAAAAGGAAATAAATGTAATCTTCCAACCATTGATTTTTGCGGGGCCAAATGGCTGTGAGTTTCAGGTACGAGTATCAACATACAGAATCATATTCAAAACATCTCAAAACACTGTCAACTCGTTGGCTGAGTTCAACTCCCGCCTCGCTCACTTCCTGAACATATGAGGCCAATTCCTGCAACTGTTCCTTTCGGCGCAGAGCGTGGTGGTCCGGATTGGGGACCCCAATGAGGTGGGTGTCTTCTTATGCGCGCTGAACAAACTAAGCAAGACTGGATGATTTGCCATGATTTTCTTCGTGATCGTGTGAGGACTGAGTACTTGGATTGGCTGCTTGGTTCATAATCATTGCAACAAAAACTCGTAAGGCGCGTTGCAAAACCGTATAGCGGGGCGGGTGTACAAGAAAAAAGGAAGCATCGATAGCCAGGGTTGTCGGGTTCCTCGAGTTTTGATCTCATTGTGAGATTCTGGCCACAAACAAATCCTTCAAAACCTCCAAGAGCCAACACCCCCAAAATTCAAAAGTTTCAGACCTCATAATGGATGATTTGGACAGAAGTTTCCTTCTCCGAAGAGGGCATGTGTATTAATTGTGTATTATGCATAGGATGCATACAAGCAGCTATGGATCCCATCTCATCCCGTTGGATGTTCACCCCCACTGGAAAATGAGGGAATCTAAAACCAACTTGCATAGTTTCAGAATGGAAATCAAATAGAACCACCTTGGGTCATACCTTACAAACTACCAAAAGCCACCAACAACCCCCTATATTACCACATATTCAGTGCACTACGACCTTAGGCCGTTAAACATGATAAGTTCGGTGGCTATTCCCCGCCTACTCACCACCTTGGATTAGATCCCGGCTGAGCAGTTGAGCCAGTTCTGGGGTGTGATAAACATCACAATTCATATCGATATTTCTGATGTGTATTGTAAATTTTGGAACGGATATGTATATATATATATATATACATCATAGATTGTGTATGTTAAAACAAATATGTGTATATATAATACATCATTCATATTCAGAAAGAGAGAGGACCCTCTGGATGCAAGCCTTTTTGGATAAAACAACAACTATACAACACATAGATACATATATGATATATATATAAATATATTTACGTAAATATATTGTACACATAATGTTGCTTGTTATGTTTTCTTGGCATCTTTTCCACCACCAGTTTCTCAACACACAACGACACAACATGAAACTCACCAAGGTTCTAAGGTGACAGCTCTTTCTGCGCAGTCAGGGATCTCACAACCACGTTCTTCGTAACTCAAAGGAACTCCTAATTTGCTGCTCCTCAGCCATGATGGCCATCTCCGGCTGTTGAAGGTTGGGGACAAAAGAAACATCCAGCTGAAGTTCCACCTTTGCTGAAGTATACTGTTTTCAACTAAGTGAAATGAAGGGTTGTGGGTGTCTTCATCGTGATATGTTCGTATATATGCCTCTAAAACCACTGAACAAATGTTTGATTTGTAGCAGAAATCGAATGGATTTTGTTGGTCCCTAATGTTTTGACATTCACCGCATAGCTTATGATTTGGGGGTTAGACACCTACAGCCTACAGCAAGAATAATTCCTTTCAGCTCGTGAGATGTTTTCTTGATGCATGGTGTGTATGTATTAAGCTCAATATTTACAGTGTTCGTGCTACCTTGGAAGTAGAGCTTAGATCCCCGATACCAGAGCCAGCTAAAAGTGATGATGAATATGGGGCACAACCCAATCAAACATGCAAAAGTATGCAACAGTTACTTCTTGACTGTTTTGAGGGTTTGGGATACCCCCGAAGTGTCAACTATTGGACAAATGCGAAGAGTCATCTCTTTTTACCACCACCGGTCACCGGCATATATCACCACAAAAACAAAAAATGATGCACACTCTAATCTCACTCAGCAGCTTGGAAGTTTGTTGGGGCTGGGCACCTTGAAATCATTTTCTGGTTGGTGGTTGAACCAACCCCCTTTGAAAAATATGCTCATCAAATTGGGTTCATCTTCCCCAATTTACGGGTGAAAAATAACAAATAGTTGAAACCACCACATAGATTACTTGCAAGATTTATGGACAATTGCCAGCTTGCAAAACATTAAAACATGGGAAAAATAAACATTCCCAGCCAACAGTCACCCAATACTGGGATTCACCAAACAGTCACCTAGTTTTCCACCCAGACCCAAGATTCCAAGGAATTCCCTCCACTTCGCGGTAAAACTTCTCCAGCTTCGCTTTGAGGCGCCTTGCTGCCTCTACACCACTGCCTGCAGGAGCTGCTGGCGGTTTCTGCACCTGACCAGTGGCCAGTGGGTTGAAACCAGGAAGATGTGAACCTTGCCCATTAAAATCACTAAAATGGTAGGGGATGCTAAGAATGAAGCAATTCAGTGAGGGATAGGTGAAATATTGAATTGGAAACACCGAAAAATTCTGACTTGAGGCAACTTTGGGGAGGATTATTGGGGAAGCTAGGTATTTCGAGATCAGGCAACTCTGCTGGATCAAACAACAGGCCTTGGCTTTGCCTTTGGGCGGCATGACAGCGCTGGCATGCACAAAAGTTGAGCCACTAACGGTGCTGTAAGGCGCGCATGTTGGTAGATGGTACCAGCTTTCCAAATCGTTCCAGTTGACAACAGCATCTGCTCACACAAACCAACATCATGCCTCTACATCAACATCCTTCAACGCAGCAACTTAATAAGGCAAAAGTTTGATTTGCAGCAATTCAACTTGCGAGCACATGGGAAATCCGGTAAGCCTAAATACCTATGGAGACGTGGCCTCAATGGCTTGTCTTACACCAAACAAATGATTGCTTTTTGCTTAGGGCCCACTGGTACCATAGGAGGTTCAACAATAGATGTCTCACTGAAGCTGTTTCATATATCTATCTGTGGATGCATGTGTAAAAATATAGAGTTGAATATGAACATATATTGCAAATTATTGTAATTACGTATGTTTTCCTGTTTAGGGCGTGGAGGTTGGGGTGAGAAACAATACGCAGTTGATATGGGGCCATCTCGGGGAGTAGACCCAATGGATGTCTGTCAAAGTCAAGGTTCAGACTTTTGCTCTAAGCGGTTGGTTTCACAAATATAGAAATATGTTCAAATAAAGTAAGACACCCCCGAAACTAACGTGGATACCAAAATAGCCATATTTGAAAGGAAATACATTTTAAAAAACCATCATTCTTGGTATCCATGTTTGATTTCTGGGGTGCAGTTGCCTTGATCAAAGCCTTAAAGATGCATGCTGAAACATATGTTTAAAATATAGCTGATAGCTCTCACACTCATCGACCCCATGGTTTTTGCAGCATAAACCTCGGGTTTCCAAGCCCCATCGATGATGGCCAAACCTTCCCCTTCCAGTCGTGTACAAAGATTCACTGCCACCTGCAACTGACAATGACCGCAGTCAACTAACCCAAACAAAGAGGAGATCTCATCAAGTCAAAGGTAGGACATAATTGACATCATCCATCGTTATAAAGGGGACAATGAGAAAACAAAAGTTGTAATGATATAATCCAGCCTTTTATATGGGCTATCCATACTATTTCCCAAAGATCTAACAAAGTTTAGTCCCTTTCGGTTTCGGATTCTGCTTCATCACTACCATTGGTGTCAGGTCAGCTCAACTGAACATTGAGCGCTGGGTCTGCCCTTGTTATGGGGGGCAGCCGGTGGTTTATCATGTGGGTAAAGTTCCTTCCAACAACATTCATTACCAAAGAATCCATGTCTGAAGCTCATTTTGCTTGGAGTGCCTCCTTTCATGGGATAGTGGATGTATACCAACTTCCACCATGCCAAAAAATATCAAACAAAAGATTCATATGATGCTGCTATAGGTAGCTTTGAAAAGATACCTTCGAGAAATGGCCAATCTTCAAGGCTTGTACGAATTCACTGAGATATTCAGGATGTACCGGTTGAGCGTTTTCCTCATAACCTGTGTTTCGTGTTTGCCGGATCACCTGGACCTAGGCAACTTGGTGAGACTTTGCACACTGGAAACCAACAACCAATCAACCAAGGAAGACGACCCCACTGCAATGAAGCCGTTTTAAAGATGGCAACATGTAAACATTCCACTACATTGTAGTTGACTATGTTCCAGTTTCAGAAACATAACAAGCAACCTTAAAGAGTAAACAGTAAACAAATCAAAAACCCACCTGTCAACTATGCTGTGAATGGATGAATCTCTTCACGTCGCACCTTGATTGCTTCTCCCAGGCCGGACACCTCTGGAATTTGGGACTCGGGGAACGAAAAAAGAAAAGAAACAACTGCAACGATCCCATTGATCTCTTGGGACTTAAGTGATCCTTAGCTGATTTTTGCACTTTTGGATTTGCTTTGTCTATCATCTTGTCCTGTCTTGTTTGCTGGAAAAATGCCTGAGAAAAGGATGAGTTCTTGTTGATGCCACTCTACACAGGTCTAGAACATGTTGTTTTCAAGCCACCCACAGCAAGCAAAGCCAGGTGGTAAGGGAAATGGGTAAAACATGACAACACATCATCAATCCCTTCATTTCAACCATGAGATAGCTTGCTTGCTTCAGACTGTGATAGCTTGCTTCAGACTCCACACACCACTGCAGAACATCTACGGTACAACACTCACAAAGCCATGCAACCATGTTTTCAACAAAGACCCTGCAAATGATTCTAGGTAGACACCTGATGACATGCATTTGATTTGTTAAGCGTGGTGGCCTATGCTAACATGATGCCATGCAAAACTAAATGATAAATATGTGAGCTTCAATATACATTTAATTTTGGTGACCTGTATCGTAGTTAGCTGCCCAAAATTGAACGCTTAAAAATAAAAACGGTGACACATTTGTCCTCCGCGTTCTTTCCGCATATTTCAGGGTTGGAGTTGGCATGTCTTGTTACTGTGAGATATTTCTGAACTCATATCCCAACCCTTATCCTTTGGCAGTTTACGATAGACGTGTAGAATCTCACAATCAGGATTTTCCAAGTGGAATGCTATCGAAAGTAACTTCTCCAATCAACCCCTGTATATTATATTCATCTACACATGTGTATCATATAAAATATATGTCAATATATGTCATACATGTACAGTAAGTTATCCATGTACAATCATCCTGGAATACTTACATAGCATCCTGTAAAGACAATATAGAATTTAATCCAAGCAAATGAACGTTGATTAAATTTCAAAGCATTCCAGGATGGTTATTTCAGGATATATATACGTATATACAGCATATATACATATATTAATACACACTTATTCAGTGTACTTCCCAAGGCAACCAGGCAACAAAAGAAGTGTTGGCCTCATCAATTCAGACACAAAAACGACTGACTATACATCCCATCTCAATATACTGGTTGTTTCAATTTGAGATTCCCATTTCATCGATCCCAATTATCCCCAAACTCCATAGATAGAGTCTGATTCCCGTTGCATCCCCACCTTAAGCTCATCCACCGGTCTTCGAGCTGGTAATCCCTGGATGGGCAAAAACGAAGGAACATCCTTAGTTAGTCATCAGGTGTTAAGCTCATATCCATTGATATCCCAGTTACTTGCCATTTTGCATCACATTGGCTAACTTCAAAAGTCATCCAAGTAGGACTCCAATCCCCTGCAGAGAATACACCTTGGATTGTGAGGGTTCCACACCCATTCTGTACCATATGAAGGGGGACTGCTGTTTCCACAAACAAACATTTTTTGGGAAGGCCTTGAAAATATATACTAAATATTACCAAATGCTGGACCTTTCAAACATAATACTGGAACATACATGTGTTATTCTGCTCATATCTTGTTTAGACATTTCCACATTTCGAACCCCAGGTGCACCTCCTTTTCTTCCGCACCCTGCAGGAAAACCCGAGCTGCGCGGAAGAAGAAACCCGGATCCTTTTTGGTGCTCACCTTCGGCCAAAGCTGAGAAATCAAGCGATTCTCCAAGGTTTCACCAACAACTTTGCCTTAAGAAGCCTTGGGTATAATTTCGAATCACACCAAGCTGAATGTATATTAAAATCCGGTATATACTGCTCATTCAGGGTGAGTGTGAGCTACCACCCTTTACCAGATTTAAAAAGATAATCCCTTGAAAGGACACCCAAAATCCCCATAGTCAATCCAAATGCTAGAAATGTGTGCAACAAAAAAGGTACCTTGTCAGAAGCATTGAATCCAAGTGAGCCTCATGATGCTTTAGGTTTTGGATTGTCAAATTTCCAAACCAACACCATAAGCAAACTCCAGAATGCCCCACGGGAGCTGAGAGTCATGAGAATCTGTCATTGTTGCTAAAAGAAATCCTGCACCACTTGATAGGTACTTGTGGTTTATCCAACAACTTACGGGGTTTTCTACATTCCAGGTGCAGGAACTCGTCCATCAAAAGTATGTCCAAAGCTAGGATTCTTTAAGGATGACCAGTTCATCAACCGGCGGGGTATATCCCTGGTGCCAAGTAACAATTAACTTCTGGGGTTACATCCCCTATATAATCCTCCACTACTCACAAAGCATTGAATATAGTCATTGCAACCTGAAAGTCAAGTGGAGGGATTTGCACATGCTTCCAGAAACGGTGCTCTCCCAAAGCTGTAGTATCTACTTAGGTGAACGAGCCGACCAGGAAATGGCAAGGGAATGGCCACATTTTTAGCAACACAAGGTGCTGGGGATTCAGGGAAGATGTAGCCAGCGTGACACATTCTTTCAGGTCGTTCGGTTGTTCCTTTTTGAAATTTCACATAGACTCTGAGTGCTTTTTACACTATTTGACCTACCTGAAGTAACACGATTTTTGGAGGATTTCTGATTCTACCAGCCCTTTTTGGTGGATGAAATTCACCTAGATTCGTGGCTCAAATGGACCACACATTTGGGACAATTTCTCTAGTATTCCAATCAGGTCTTCCAATAATCCAGCGACTTGATGCGATTTGGGGAGGTCGATCTTCATCATCTTGAACCATAGCCAATGGAATTGTACGGATTACAAGAATCTATCCAGATTCAGATCTAGTTAATCTAGTTGGTGGTTTCAACCAATCCATTTGAAAAAAATATGCTCGTCAGATTGGGTTCATCTTTGAAAGGTAGGGGTGAAAACTAAAAAATATGAACAAAACCACCACCCAGAGATGTCTGACCTTCATCTCCATCGTCTCTGGTGCAGCCATTGCGATGCGGACAAATTTGTTGGTCACAGTTGGCAGTTGTGGTCGTAAGGCCTTTGAGTATCCTTGGAGCTGTTTTGGGACTTTTAAATCTCATCTACATGAATTTAGTAAAGCCTCCGGAAAAAAAATGAGAAAAGTGATTGTAGCTGAGAAACGCGGTTACTTGTTGACTTGAGTACAGTTGAAGCGTATGATTATTGTGATATACCCATGGATGCAACATCTTCCAAATCTACGCAACTCATTTGGTTTCAGGATTCGTACCCCACCGACCTTTACAATCCAGATCTTGTAGAAGAAGTTCATGCCGTTCCAGCTTAGGGAAGCCGACAGTTGGAAGATATGCACCGAGTGAACAAACGAAAAAAACACCGAGGGCCGGTCAATACACAGGTGACAGAAGTGGAATGAAGCGCTGTTTGATGATATCTGATATACTATACCTGATATGTGTTCATCCTTCCATGTGGACAAGTTGACAACTCTATGTCTATCTTACTAAATTGATCATACAACACACGGGATTCTGTTGA
Source organism: Breviolum minutum Mf 1.05b.01 (assembly GCA_000507305.1). Classification (NCBI taxonomy): domain Eukaryota; class Dinophyceae; order Suessiales; family Symbiodiniaceae; genus Breviolum; species Breviolum minutum. The sequence continues at coordinate 121,277 of DF239333.1, read as the reverse complement.
ACCTATACTTAGACATATGATAGGCATGTTTGCGTCTCTGAATTCTGTCATGTGTAGATGTATAGACCTGTATGTACATAATATATAAATATATATCTGTATATATAAATATATATATAGATATATGTTTCCCTCAAGATCCTTTTCGGGGGAGATAAGATTATGTCACCAAAAGCTTACTGAATTACCAGCACAAATTATAGGTTTTTGTGCCAACAAAAGGGAGTAGGTCTGGAAGTATATCCCAGCTATAATTTGTAAGTACTTGGGGGTCTGACGTGGCTCTTGTCCATCATGATAGGTTGGATCACAATCTCATTGGAAATCAAATCAGTGGCCCTCAGCGCTACCTTTCCCAGAAAATAGCCAGGGTAAATATATAGGGTAAACCTGGTAAAAACCCCACCCTGCAAGAGTGAAAAGTGAAGGTTAGTATTGGCCCCTTCATAAAGATGAATAGATTGTTGATCCACTGTTACAGGGTAGGGGGTTGGACCCAATCCATATTATGGGTATATATGTTCCTGAGGCCTCAGGCTAAGCCTTTACTAAAGGAGTTGCTTTAAATTCGTAGAAGAGGTGACTCCCTTGTTATTCACTACTGTACCTGTGTGGATTAAGGTCGTGTGACGTTGCTACAATTATTTCAGTCGTACCAAGTTATCTACGTAGATATATATATATACATACGTAAATAAATATATATACACACATATGTATATATATATAGGCATACATATATGTATACAAAAAACATCTTGTATCATCCTTTATCTATCCCAACCATGCGTACAAAATAATGCTTATATAAGCCAGTTTGGTGAAGCTATTGAGGTTTCAAGTCCACAAACCGTGACTCCAAGGCTCAGTCAGCTGAGGTTAAAGAGATGACCCCAAATGGAATCTTCCCAAGAGGACCCTAAAACATCATGAAACATGAAGGTGTGAATACATGAGACAACTGGCTATAACCCCTAAAAACGAGGATTGCGGGTCCCCATGTTTAGCATATCTCGGACCTATTGACTTTTGTTGTACCCTTTTGATTTGCGTAATACCCAATCTTATATTCCAATTATTTGGGTATGTTTGGGTTCCCCACAGATTAATACGAGAACCTTAGACCATTATGATTTCCAAGGTTCTGAACCTCCTCTTCCGTTTCAGGTTAACCCATGATGCCCCTTCCACCTGAGCTTAGGTGAGTGCCTTCTTCACCTGCGTTCAAAAAAGGGTCCCAAAAGCCAGGGAGCATTTGAAAAAAAGACAGATACCCTCCCTGAAACTAAGACAGCCCCTAAAAATAGATGGTTGGAATACTACTTTCCTATTGGGGAGGTCTATTTTGTGGGGCTGCTTTAGTTTCAGAGAGGGTAACATGTTCCTTTAAGTTAAGGAAAATTTGCTGACTCTGTGCCATTCCCCTAATATAAACATATGTCGTTGAGATATATCAAATCATCAACGACGTTTCTGGTACTGAAAATTGAACATGTGCCCAACAAGGCTGGAGTGGTGATTCCCGTTAAAAGTGCGAACAGTGAAGGCACACGGTTTTCATGTTAGACCTTCCCAATCCTCAAACCCCAACATGTTCACAAAAAAAAAGGACATTTAGGACTAAAATCTACATGAACTACACCAAAACAACTAAGGTTTGGTTTTGATTGTACGGCTTGGCCAGTGAAGACAATGGACCTTTTACTGTCGATGCTGGAAAACCTGCACGACCAAGCTGACAACATGTTAACTTTACGCCTCTCGTGCCAAGGACCTGTGCTTGGTTGGCTTATTGGTTTGGTCATATGGAGAATTTTAACAAAAAACCCATGAAATTCTTACTTTGTGGTTTCAACCCATTTTCAAAAATATTATATAGTCAAAATGGATCATTTCCCCAAATAGGGATGAAAACAAAAGATATTTGAGTTACCACCACCTGGAATTGATTCATCAGTTACACCAAAGTAACCATAGATTCATAGATAGCCATTGCCTCCCAACCCAGAAGTGGTTTCCTGACAAAGTATCGCCTTCTACTTAACTTGCGAGGTATGGTGCACTTGGTTGTTCAATTCAAAAAAACAGGGACCCAAACCACAAGTTAACATTTGGCCAATACAGGCCGTGTATCAATCTCTTACAAGTTCTGGGGATTTTGTGCAGCCCATCTGCCCGTTCGTCACTAGTCTGCACCATGCATGTTACTGCACACAGTTCTGAAGAAGTACCTGCCACTTTTGCATGTGATGAATAATGAAGGTTCCATTTTTCCAAGGGAGCATCTGGATACGTTCTGCAAAATTGACATCGAAGCCAAAAAAAATAAGGACAGTTGGATTCATCAGTTGATTGAAAAGGGCTGAGAAATCCCCCAACTTCAGGGGTGTTGTTTTCCCCTCAGCTTGCCACGCTACCAAATGCAACGAAGTTTCATGAGTTTCTCGCATTCTATCTGGTCAAATAAAAACAAGATCTCAACACCATCAACCCTGAAATTGCCACAGTACCTATCATGGACTAAGAAGCATTGGTTAGTTCCATCACCAGTCAGATTCCAATCAACACTCAATCCTGCTTGGTATCCTTTTGATACTCCGCTAGTCATCAAAAACATGTAAGACTTGTGTATCGTATGAATATATTTATCTGTAAAAATATATCAAAACATTATGAATAAGTAATACATTTATATAAATATATATATATACGTATACTTGGTCATCAAGTTGATCAAGCGTAGGAAGAAACATCCAACACAATTAATGACCCATATCTGGCTGAATGTGTATCTATATATACCAAACTACAAACATGTAAAATGTAAACCTATAAAATCATGTTACATATGTGCACTGTATATATATAAATATGTCCTGTATCTTCCTTGGGGGGATCATGTTTAATGCTGGCTGGAAAATTTGTCCGTGGGTTGGTATTCAGCTGCACCTCTCATTGACTCTTTCCTTTGGTCTTGGGTCCCTGGCATGCCAGGCTGATACAAATGCCATGTTGCTATGTGCACAAGCACAAGCCCACATGGAACACCACATGACCCTTGTGTTCGATTGATTCAAAAGAGCAGGATATTTGCAGAGCTTCAAGCCCGAAACCGACACTAGCATGACCTCACGGACTATCTAAAGGAACAATTGGAGTGAAAACAATGCATCTATTCATCTATTCATTCAGTAACGAACATGGCTATATCTTCAAAGTGGAAATAAACCCCAAATGTCTCCTTGTCTGCTATGTTGATGACTGGGTACTCAAAATTGCCAAATAAAAAATTCTGAATCAAAAACAGAAACAACAAGTCCATGACCTTGTTGTTTTCAACCTGAACAAGTTGGTGTCAACTCGTCTGACAACAAAAGGATTGAAACTCCATCTCCAGGTGTGTCTTCCATGTCTTCCATGTGACACGTGCATGTCGAATGGGGGAACATCTGGATTTTTGGTACTTTCGGAAAATGTAGCTCCCCTTTATGAAAGGACATTTGCTGGATATCCCATGATATCCCTATCCCTAGCTGAAATAGTTCCCTGCCAACCAACATTGAAACATAGTATAGTCTTTGTGGATGATTTCCAATAGTTTAAGTTATCCGCCTGTTCTACATCCACATGTTTGACATCTGATACTCTCAGACTCACATTTATGGTGCTCAGCACCCTCACCCCCGAAGTGACACGTATTTAAATGATTATATAATTATATTCTAAATATAATATTTATATAATATATTTAATATATAATATATATACTATATAATTTATATTCTAAATAAAAAAATATATATTATATATTATAGAAATTATATATATTACAAATATCATATTTGAAATTGAAATATAGATTGTATTATATATATTAAATCTATATAATATATTATATATGTTATATTTAAAAAATAAATTATATCTAAAATATATATTACAAAAATTATATTTAAAAAAATAATATATATATTATATATATTATATATAATATATATAATATATATTATATATATTATATATTATATTTAAAGTCAAAAATATATATTATATATATTATAAAAATCAAATATATTATATATATATATTACATATATTAAATGTATTATATATATAATATATATAATATATATATATATTCATAATATGTGTATATATAAATAGCTATAAAGAATGATCCATCCTCGAGATGAAGGGAGACCAAGACTAGGTTCATCCTTTCGGCGATCCGTATCATCAATATCCCTCTTGAGCAATGGATCTGTCTGGTAAAGCCCTACAAAGTATCAGTTTTGGGCTACTTTGTCTCTTGAAAGTGCAAGGAATTAGGTGAACCAGTACGAAACACACATCTTCGAAACAAGTACCACATGAGCGACAGAACAAAAGGCAGCCAATGCCATCTCATAAACTCCTGGTTCTTTAAGAACAAGCTTTCCAGAATAGCGATTTCATATTCCCATAGTATAGACTAGTAGCATAGTCCACCAACTGACTTTTTGTTGACATGCATTCTTGGATTCTGAACGGGCGTGCCCAACAAGATACAGGTAACAACTGGGAAACTGAGAGTTGAAAGGTTTCTTAATCATCTGGCCAAATCATAACACTTCACCAACCTGGATTTCCCTACCTTTTGGTTGCCCAGGTCGTGTGAGGTCGCTATAATTTGCGCCAGAAACCGTCCTCGCCACTCAAGCATCCCAGGCCTCGCCCCTCAACCACCGGCAGCACTTTCGATAACAGGTCCAAACCTCACCACAGCAAAGGTTCAGTGGCGGCCACAGATACAAATTAAGTGGTTTCCTTCACTTCATGAGGAATGAATGGGTGGCTATCAGAAATGGAAAGATGCATCCAATTTGTCAATTTGTTTGTTAAAAACCTCACTTGCAGGATGTGAGTTGAGAGACACAGGAATCAAGTCAACAAAACTCATGAGATGCCAGAATTTGTCATCAGTGAAACCTGTGTGATATATAAAAACGTCTGATTTCCAAACATGTCCCTGAGTGAAGCACTGCTCCGGATACTGTTCTCTCTAAAGCTGAAATAGCTATTGAACACCCTGTCTGCTGTTCTTGTGGTATTTAATATTTACCATTAACCGGACAACGTCTTTCATTCCGAAGACGTGTCCGAAGACTGCAGGGTCCCTTCGATTGAATGGTGAATCACCTCTTCCAATCAAACTACAGTACAGAGTTAATCAGATCTCCATGCAAACAAAGGGTCAAAACGTTCGATTGTTTCTTTTTCTCACATATTTCCTCTTTGTTTGTTGCAGGTTCACTATATATAGTATTGGATGTGTCTTTGTTTTGCATTCTCCTTCCTTTCAACAAACCATATAGGGTCTTTGTTACAGTATTATCCAAGAGCACCGACTCAACAACCGCAGCCAACAAGCCCCGGGCCATCAGAATTCCAACCTCAGCTTTGCTGATTTGGCTCAAGGAATAGTCGGAGAATCCACTAAAGCAACATACTGTTGATAGAAGAAATCCGGCTAACCAGTTGAGCTTGGTAGTTTCTTTCCGATTATTTACGAGGTTTTATACATCCCAGGTGGTTTTTTTGGGATTTCTGAACCATTAACAGTAAATTATGGTAAGATTTTGCATAGACTGATTCAATGAGCGTGATGAATTGGAAATGTGTAAGGAAACAACCCTCCAGGTTTGAGGCCAACCCCCAACACGAAGTCCCAACTTCACCGACACCCTTCAAAAGCCAAAGGGTAAAATGAGGTCAATGAATAGGTTATGAAATGTCGATATTTCACCTAGAAATTACCAAGGTTTTTAAGGTTTGAACAACTTAGACATATTTCTTCAAGCTATTAACAGTCTGCAGTATCATGACCAAGTGTTTTTTTAATGAACATTCCTATGATTTAGAGGTCCTGGGAGTCGTGCAGTTTTTCTAAATGGCAATAGGAGTGGGTGAATGCATGTGAATGATTGTGAATATACCTCATTGCATCCATTTATGATATATTTACCTACATTTTGTTGATTTTTAGGGAACATACCATACATGGATGCTATGGGTATGTTAATGCATTATGTTTGAAAACTGCATGTTGGGGTTCTTCCGACAACAAACATCACTTTAGATTTTGAGTATTAGCTGTAAAGCATATATATATATACAATATATATAAATACGTTCAGAAACCAGCAAACGTAGCAGTTGTAGACCATGATGCTCAACGTATTTATCATCAAGTTCTGGAGATACCCAAAATGAAAATGCAGTGTCTTCCAAGGTTAGTTTGGAGGTGGACAAATCCTTCTACTGCTTACATAGCCTGAAAACAACATCAACTTGGCCCACCTGCAAATTCTCAAACTCTCAATACTAAGAACCATGTCAAGAACAAGGTCAGTCATTGAATCCTTGTCCGCATTTTATAAACACACCGTCTCTGGCTTGCAACCGACATGCCACAATTCTGGACGCCACTTTTCTTCGAAATCCTGGTGAAATGTGCCCGGCCGGTGGAGATCTAAACGTTCTTTATGTAGTGGTATAGGACTTCTCGCAATGGGCAAATTTACTTGATCGGTATACTTCAAGGTGGATCTCATGCTGTAGATCCAAATATCCAATATCTATCAATATCTTACGTACATAATCCTGCCCATATTTCAATGATATGGCTTCACTTGGCGGAAGAGCAATCAATGAACGTTTGGCTTCAAAGTTCCCATAATCAAACCATTAGGCGAGGTGAGGTGCCCTAAAACACATGTGGAATTCGTCATTTTTGGAATGGCTACACATTTGGAATTCATCATTTGGAATGGTTAAAATTTAAAGCGTAAAGAACATCTAATTCAAAATCACTCCAAAAATCAAGCCAGGCTCATTATTTGACCACTTTTTTTCTGAAAGAAGTTGACCCATTTTACATCGACCCTGGTTTTTCGTCAAACTGTTGCCTGGCCAAAAGAATAGAAGGGCCAACAACAGCGAAATCACGGCAATCTGCCAGCTCTCCATGGCGCAAAACCCGCACTTCCAATCGAACGAAGAGGGCGCTATAGCCCGATCAAGATCAGGCAGGTGGGGTTGGTCGGGTAATTGGGTATGATGAGAGGAAGGGAAGAATGGCATCTTACTGTGTTAAACATTATAAACATACCAAATCAAACAGTTGTTGAACATGCTATCTGACATGACTCAATTGTGAAGAGAGAGATGAATAGAGCTCAAAGATAGGTTGGGATTGGGATGTCCCCTGAAGTTAGCAACTACAGTTGATAGTAAAAATGCACTAAATGTGGGCAGTTGCCCCAGCTGCATTGACAACGGTCTATCTTAAAATTGGATTTCAATTGTAGACTTTGGAGCAGCTTCAACCTTCTCCAAACTATATTATATGTTTTTTTAAACAAGAACCACACATTTGGTGAGTGTTTCGCTACAACGGCCAGGAGTACTACACAATCAGCAGTACTTGCAGCTTAATGATTAAAGACTTGGAGCCATAAACAATCCATATAGATACTTAAACATATACATAGATTCGATAGATGTACTTTCCTGCACCTATCTATTAAACTTTCTAGTTCAATGTGTCAAAAGGTGAACACAGTGACGTTTCTGAAAATGCAAGGCATATATTAAAAAAACACTGGTGTCCATGGTGTGTCCATGAGTTGGCCTTTTCAAGCACCAATTGCTACATGAAGAAATGCCGGATTTGAAATACACATCCTTCAGCAATGAATCTCCGAGTGATATGATAAGATGGAACTATAGTTCTTACTATTTCAAAAGCAATATCATTCACTATTACAAAAAAAAACGTCCTTGGAACATCAAGCCAAACATGGATTGATGTATTTCCTATTGTCGGCCAGAGTCATCTTGGTTTTCAAGGGGGGTCGGCTAAGCATCTGGAAGCTGCAAATTTGGCTTGTGAGTCGGTATTACTGTACCCTCTTCATACTAAATAAATGAAAACTTGTGCCAATAGGAATATTTTACGAACCTGGATTTCCTTGAAATAGAAAAGTTCCTTCCTATTTTTTTTTGGGGGGTGAGGCCATCATGTACATAAATGGCAAATGACCACTGCTTTACACCACGGCCCCATCACCCTGCAGAAAAAGAAACTAGAAACCTGGACCTGGAAGAGAACCCGTCTGGATGAAGAGGCATTGTACAACATGAATCAAGACATACAAACTTTCGTCTACGCATGGTCTACACCCCGAAACATGGCCAAATCAATGCCCAATATGGTTGAACAAGAAAAAGCAATAGTCGCTTCGCTTTAAGAATGACTTTGCAGAATGGCACGATACATTTGAGTCTTAACATTCTTGCCAAACAGTGTTTTAAACACCCTTTGATGCATTGCTGTTCCGGAAATTGCTGGCGCATTTTGTAGAATTTTTACCACAACCATCACACGGCGGTGCCTCGGACGTTCAAGTAGACTTTTTTTTCCAACATTTCTCAGTCGCGGGTTCACATCAGCGCGGCTCAGCCACAGCTGCGAAAAAGTCCTTGAGGAAACGAACGTAAATTGTGGATGGTGGATGGGAGAATGCAAGTCAATGATGTAAATACATAATGTCATGACTTCAAGGTCATACCCTCACAATGACACCAAAAATGAGACTTTCATAGGTAAGAACTAAAACAATTTCATTGGCATCAATTGGGGAAGGGTTCCAAACTGGTGGGTTTCTAGTTTTGGTACCTTTCAAAAAACAATTACATCCTCCGATCGGAGTTTTTGGTTGAAGAATCCCATGAGTTGGGATCAACCAATCCATGAGTTGGTGAGTCTTGGGGACTTACCAGAGTTCCCCCACCAACCCAACCCACCAACAATTGGGTGACTGGAAAGTAATATGAAAACATGGATGACTTGCCCAACCCACTCCGGCAAGGGGAAAAAAACAATTTTCTCTTGGAATCCTTTTTTTTGGTCAAGAATCTGAAACATACAAATATGGAAAATCCTCCATTGAATGGATATCTCATGTATATATATATATATACATACAGTATACATATATGTCCTGCTGGAAAAGATCAGTATCCATTTCCATATTCGATACAACTACCTTGGAAAATCCCTCAGTTGCGAAATCACCGCTTCCAAGGTTATGAGATGTACCTAGAATTTAGAACTTGCTGATCCAACATAAATTCACCGAACCGATCCTGAATAATCACCGTTTACATGTTTTAGAACCTGGGTGCCATCTTCAGGTGCCATTTAAACAAATTGGGGGGGTGAGTACATAGGAAGTTGTTCACCAGGGAAACATGGAAGCATTCCAAATTTGCTGTTTCAACAGTTCTGAACAGTACCTGCTATTCATCTCTTGATTTGCTGCACCTGACTTCACGAGTTCAGCCAAGACATGACTCTCAAAAGAAACACATACCCATACCATCCATATACGGCATATTTACCTGCATTTGGTTGATTTTTATCACAAATGTAAGTCAATATAAATATATATATTTATATTCAAATAATTATATATCATATATATATATATATATGGGCCAGCATCGCTACGGTACCCCCCCCCCCCCCACCCCATGTTATGGGTCTGCATAGTAGCGNATGAATATGTATGTGTATATGTTACTACGTAGTACTACGTAGTTACTACGTAGTACTACGTAGCAATAGTACTACGTAGTAATAGTACTACGCAGTACTAGTACTAGGTAGTACTAGTACTAGTACTAGTACTACTACTGTTGCTGCTAGTACTGTGGGGGACCATACCATGGGGGTGGGGTGGGGGGGACCAGGAACGTGCAACGCGCACCCATATATACATAAATATGTATATACCATACATGGATGGTATGGGATGCATATATGCACAAGTACCAACAAACAAGAGCCCCACACAAAGCAGTTTTCTCTGTGTGGAAAGATCTACTTTCCCTATCTTGGCACAGTTGTAAGAATGAATATGATTTGATATCTTCATCATTTTCATATCATCATTTATATTAATATTGAAGTCATGAGTACAATACCCCTCCCAGCAGTTGGATTTTCTTGTATCTCTGCTTTCGGTCTCCTTGGGGATACATCGTTTGTTTCACGAGCACTTCCAAGGATATGCTCTGGTTGAAAGCACCTGTCATGTCCACGATGTCTGGAACGAGATGCCACCATGCAATGGCATGGATGTACCATGAAACGTCTATGAAGTCTACACATAAATTCTCATGGCTCTCCTAGCAATTATTCGTGTATCTATTCACCCCTTAAGTGTCTGGTGGAGACCCCATTTAACCGGTTTGAAGTGGGGCCCTAGGCCCCAGTATGAATTATTACGAATTACGATGATCCTGTGCAATCCAAGAACTTGAATTCAATTTGCATCAACACTATTTCCCGGCCATATCCTACAGTACGTCACTCTTATTCCCCGAGTCAAGGTCACGTATCTTCTCAAAACATCAACGTCTTTTTTGTGCAAAGACCTGCTCTTCAGCCATTCCGTTTTGGTGAAGTCTTTTCATGCCAATCTGATCACATTCTTTACAAAGAGTTCAAGCTGGCTAATATGAGGCCAACATATAGCACTATAAGTAGTCCTTTTTGGGAGAAGTCCCCCAACAACAACTACCTTCCTAAATGTGAACCATCAATAATTTTTTGTGGTCGAATATATGCAGCTGATGAAGTGTTTTTTGGCAAATGTAAGTGGTGCCGTGACCCCCCCATAGCTCCATGTTTCAACCAATGGAGGTTTCAACCTTTTCCATCCAAAATGGTTCAAGGAGGAAACGTTGATTGGCCGGGCCAACGTGTTGGTTCCATGATGCCAAGCCTGTGAAGAGCAATAGACAATCAGCTCTGTTCCATCCTTGGTATTTTGCACAAGTTTCATGGTATGGAGGTGAACAACCAACACATGTGGCACACCAAAATATCCCGATATTCAGCATGTTGTGAGGTTGGGTGAAGTCGCGGAGAAAGTTCTTCAAACAATTGCCCTTAGGAATGATGGTATGAACTTGTGCTTTTGAGTGAATGGGAACATCCCTCTCCCTCTCGCTCTCTTACCTGTTTCTGCTGGTTTCCTCAAACGGTAGGACTATCCTCACCTATACAGAAAAACTGCAGTCAAGAACATGGCACCAGAGTCAAGTCAAATACTTGGTACATACAATGGTGTGTGGTGATACTAGGGGGCCCTCAAACCAGCTGTTTTGGGTGTCCAGCCCCTATGTGTTTGACATTTCATTACAATGACATTACATGTGCCTGATGCCTACATTAAAACAGTCACACGAGACAACTAGGTTGGTCTCATAGTCCATGACTCAAGTCACAGGATAATCCTGAGAAACCATGAGAAACCCTGGTGGGGGTGCGGTTCATCTGGATTGGTAGCTGTTCTACTTATGACAATACTGTACACTTTTGTACTTCTTACGTTTACATATACACACACACATCATGCTCTTGCCGTGCCAAAATGATTGTATCACCTGTGCAATGTACATACCTACTTACATACTTGCACAATTGCATACATACATTGGAATGACCCCTCACCCCTGTCACAGTGGAAAGTGAAGGTTCATCAACAACTTTATCCTTTCCAAAATAAAGAGTGCTGTTCTTATAAGCGGAATTTGATCTACTCAATGATCTCCTTTGAATCTGACATTGTTCTTGGGGATGCAGGAGTTTGCTCACCTTTTTGCGGGGTTTTACATATAGTACACCAAGCAGTCTCAAATGGATCTTTTCAAATCAAAAGGTAGCTATGGAATCTTGAACCCCAAACAGGTTCGAAGCTCTAAAGCGTATATCGCCACATCATGCACGACAAAAAAAGCTCTGTCAGTCAGTATTTTTGGGAGAAAATGTCAAAGAACAAAGAACACCAAGAAGAAGGCTAAGAAGCAAGAGAAAGCCGGTTTAAAAAGCGACAACATTTGTCAAATAAACAACCACAAGCAACTCAGAAAGGAAACAAACAAAACCCAAACGCATAACAACAAAATTCGACACACCTAACCATCGAAATAGACTTGGACCATTGAAAACTGATGAATCTACCCATCCACTGTAAAATTTCTGGAGTTCCAACTAGACCCCTCAGTATGGAAATATGCTTTTTCCCGCTTTCTCTTCCAATTCACTGACGGGAGATTTCACCCGCTTATCACCACTTATCACCAAGGTGCTCCAGGGTCGAACATCACGGAGTCCAGACCTAAATCCATTGGGATATGATTCGGGTTTACTTGCAAGGTATATTTGATGGATATTGATGGATAGTTTTTAGCATTAAGGAAATATACAAACATATACAAACCTTCTTCTAGACTTGGTAAAATATGCTCAAGTTCACTTCGGATCTTTGGTCGTGGAAGAGCGCCCTAGTGATGAAAGGAGTGAAGGGTAGGAGTCGGAAAAAATCATCTGGGACCCAACCCTTCTTGGAGGTGCTGGGTCAGTTGCTGGGATGCTAATTCCATTAATCCATAAACAAGGAATAGGGTTGAGCATTTTTGTAGTAATTGTTTAGCATACCTTGAGTCGATTTCTTCAAGAGTCTAGCTTGTAGTCGGCCACATTCACAAAGGCTTAGCACTCAAATCAGTGGGAGTTCCGCCGTATATTAAAAGATTCCTAAAAAAATCCGAAAGAAATGAGGGGAGCCATGGAGTCATTCCCATAGCATCCATGTATGGTATATTTACCTACATTTACTATAAAGATCAACCAAATGAAGGTAAATATACAATATGGGATTGAAACCATGATGGAAATTTGGAAAACCTCAGCAGCTCTCAACATTGAATTGGAACTCAGGCTGATGAAATGGCCAAAACGCGGACAACATGATATGCAATGAAGAAGGCATGATCGTCTTCAGAAGAACCCCCCCTTGCAGCTTTGGTGGACCACAGGGTCACAATGCTTCAATGCATCATGTTTGGTATGAGTACATTACGAGTACCCCATCCAAGAATCCAAGAGCTTCCTGGAAAATAACTTGTTTTCGTTGTTTCCAATCATGGGCGATTCTCCAAACGCAAGTACGATTAAGGATTTTAGGCGTGCACCTCATCTCTGGTTTTCTTGGTCCCGCGCCATCTCCATGCACTGTTCCAGCATTAAGGTGTTGCCTTCAGGAAGCGGGTCGCCAGTGGGATGGCAAGAATGGCAGGATGATATCTTCCTTGGGGAAAAAAACTGGTTGAAAGATTTGAAAAATGATTTCTTTGGAACTGGCTAACGTGTTTTTGCCCTGGAAGGGGGCTTGTCACCATTTGTTTACCAGCACAACATGTTTGCCCCTAACATTGCTACCCATCAAAATGAGTACTGCCCTAAAATCAAGCACTGAAACGTTGGGTGAGTTAAAAGTTGAACAAATTAAAAACTCAGATTTTGACTTTGGGGGGATGAGAGGAAAAATCCACAGAGCACGTGCCTGGATGCCGTCCCCAAATCAAAAGTATTTGTTTTTTTAACCCAGCTTTCAGGTGCTATGGTAGTTTCAAGATGTTTCAAGAAGGGCAACAAGATGCAACAAGTGGGATATTGAGGATTCGGAAGCTTCCATCTGAATCTCCCTTAATCTAGATTTATCGTGAATTACCTACGATGACGATATTACTACAGTAAAAGCACCACTTTGCCTGGTAAAAGGAAACCAGTAACACACTCAATTTCAGTACACTAGTGGAAGGCTATACGAGGGAACAAAGAGGTCTGTTGATACCAAGCGGATACTACTATATCCGTGTCAAGGGGTTTGACAGCCTGTTTTCCAAAGTCTAGTTACACGTAGCCCCTGGGGAATGGGAATCACTGGAAAACGATTCCCACAAACATATGGTAGGAAAGCTTCAGAATGGCCCCAGTAGCGACTTGTTAGATTTCGGTGTATCAAACCTGAAATCTAAACAGATAGACAGCAGTAAGTAGATTTACCGTAGTATGGCTTTGTCAATAATATACTCTTCTTCCATTTAGTCTGACCAAATTGATACGAATGTTGATACTCCTTTAGTTGCGTGAGGATTTTGCCTGAAGTCTGGAGCCAGAGACCAATGCCTCAAATATGTTTCCCTCAATTGTTGAACTGAACCAACAGAAACAACAGAAACTCAAAAAGAACAACATTTCCATCTATCTTTTTCAGACGTAGGGCAACAAGTTTGATTGGACATGCATGTGTTGAGAGATATAGTTTCCAAGAGATATCCAGCTATCCGACTAAAGCCCTAGGAGCCGACTATCTCACAAACTAGTAATGACACCAGTGCCGCATACGGTTGACAGTGACAAGAACCCTTTATGTGTAGAAAGACTGAGGCCACTTTTGATTCTTGTCTTTTCACGCACACACACAAAATAGTATAGGTATATAAAACTGTATACACAGAGTAGTTGGTTTTTGCACTGAGAAGTTGGGTCACAGCAAACACTACCACAGTCTTGTTGTGTCCAAAAGAGATCCTCATCAAGAAAGAAGTATCCACAATCCACATCTCCAGAGACAATCCAAACACAGCAAAACTGGATGCAAAAATTAGAAAAGATTTTGCTGTTGTGGGACTGTTATGGGACTGCGTCCTCCCCTCATTCATTCAATTCATAGTGGAAATTTCCAAGGGAGATAAACAAACTGGGAAAAATATTGCACCACGTCGGACATATAAAACTTTCCCTAGCAAAATGAACGATTTTTCAATGCTCAACTGATACGCACCCAAATTTACCTAAAGCATTACACCCCCTGAAAACTACATGTCCCTAAACGGAACGTAACTTTAGTTATTAGTAATAACATACTTCCTAACCACTTAGTATTTTCTAGGGTACGGTGGTTAGTTTTCTTAGGNGCCTACAACTAGACTACCGACCAACCCTAAACTTAACCTAAACGACTACTTACCACCCTAAGAAAACTAACACTACGTAACCCGTAAAAGGTACTTATTTAGTATAGAAATACTATCTTACCAACCATTGATTTCGAGGGGACGTGTAGTTTTCAGGGGGGGTAATCATTACCAGTATCAAACTCAACGACCCGAATTTTTGCAAAGGAAACCTTACTGCAGGGGCTCCCAGCCCATTCATTACACATTGATCATCACCATGGGCTACTTGGCCAATTCGAACCTGTGCTTCAATCATAAAGCCTCAGCGGGAAAACCAGGGGAAGCCTCAACAACCTAATACAAGCGTGCCACCTGAGAAGTTGGAGAGCATAGACAACTTCAGCTCCCATGTTTTTTGCTGATATTAACCATACATACTGTTGATGGTTCAGAAATCCGGCGTTTACCAGTTGATATGGTAAAATATCCAATTATCTACAAGGTTTTATACATCCCAGGTTGTGCAGGATTTCTTCCATCAACATATTATTTTATAGTCTAGTTAATTTGGGGGTCGAATGCTTCGGTCAAATTTTGCTATTTGCCTCCAAACATGTTTCTTTGCAATGAACGACTAGAGAAGACAGTTGTTTAAAGCTAAATGTCACCGCCAGTTTGGCCGGTAAAAACATCTCCACATTCCAATATGGCGATACATGATTCAACCCTGAACTCATCACACCAAGCTTGATGTGTTGTCGTGGCTTCTTGAGACCGGGGAACTTTGGGATTGCAACTTGGAACCTTTGGGAGTGACGTCGTGTGACTTCGCTATACATTTGGTTAAAATGATATATATTAAATGTGGTAATTTACAAAGCTCCCCTTTCTCGGGGCTGTGCGATATTTCCTGACCTGTTAGGGGGCAACTGGCTCCAAAGTCAATAATTACTTCAAAATACCCATGTCCGGTGCCAACTCAATATAAAATAGTTGATGCAATGCTATGCAAAAGTTGGAACCCAGAAATATAAAGATGGCACAAACACGCTACGTATAATTTGGGCCATTTAACACTGGATCCGGGGCCCTGAGGTCTGTGACCTTCAGAGATGTTTTCACAAATCCACCAGTTTGAACCCGATCGGGCAACCGGACCTTTGTGCGAGTCTGGCCCGACCCTGAGAGAACCAAAAAAAAAACGGAAAACATGGATTTGGTATAGGGTATAATGAAACAAAATATGTGGTTCATACCACCTTGTGCATATATGTGTATCTAATTTTATCCATGTATGTAAATATATATGTAAATACATGTAGCAGTATGCTTCAACAAAACATCTATGACTATACTAGCTAGCAAATAAATGCACATCATATGTTCTGTGTGAATGATCATCTTATGGTCATGGAGAACAAAGATTGGTACAGCTATGATGACTTTCATAAAGCATCATAAAACTTGTTTACGCAACATGAAACTACAATGTTGCGAAAACGAAAAAGGCGTAGCTTTATCAAATCAAACTTCAATTGACTCAGCTTTGAGATAAATATAAAGTATGTCAAAACAAGCACGTATCAGAAATGTATAATATCGATCATTTATATAATTTCTATATAGTGATCTAATAGTGACCTATTGGTTCTATCCCAATCAATCAACAGCCAGGATACTCACATCAATTCCGGCATTGATTAATTTAAAGTTTAACACTCCAACTGGAAAAACTGGTTGACATATGTCATGCTATTTCAACCACCCCAAAAGTAAGCCCTTGTGGCAACCGGAGCAAAAAAACACCAGCAGTTCTCAGCCCAAGTGTCGCTTTGGTGACCGTGGCTTCGGGACTCATCGCAAAATAAATGCCTCCTCCACACCTGAGATTTATCAAGGCCACAGTGTCGTTTTGGTGGAGTTGTCATACTTCCTCAACTTGTAGATAGTACTGTTGATGGTTCAGAAATCCGGCTATATAACCAGTTGATATGGTAAATATCCCGTTTCATATCCCGTTGTTTACAGGGTTTCATACATATCAGGTGGTGCAGGATTTCTACCATCAACAGTACTTCCTCAACTTTTGTAGATGGTATACTAGTACCTATAGGATCCAGGTATGGTGAATTTACCTACATTTGCTTGATTTGTGGTACATGTAGGTAAATATACCATACATGGAGCATCTGCAGTATGTTTTCAAAATGGTTTTTTCTCAACTATATTCCAAAGGAACATATGTATCTCTTTGGTCAACTTACCAATCTCACCAAATGTTTTACTCACCATCCATGTATGGTATATTTATATTTCCTACATTTGGTTGTTTCTAATGGTAAAAAAGTGGTAAATGTAGGTAGATATACCATACATGGATGCTATGGGATAAGTAAACTATACAATCTTGGCCAATTTGTCACATCATGAAGGATTCCTCCAGTCCTACGGCACCCGTCTACCATTTGGGGTGGGGTGGTTGGTGGTTTAGGTACATTGATTGAATCATCCAACTCATAATACCTTCATATCGCTCATTGCCCTGAAACCCGCACCCCAACTTTCCTGGGAAATTGAACCAAAAAACGATGTCCTTATATCTTTATATATCTATGTATACCAGTTGAGAATGCTTCATTATTGGAGTAGGAAACTCAACTGGAACCATATGACCTGGGTCGATTTATTAGGCTCAAGTTTGGGAGGTTTCATGCTGAATCCTATGGGTTTTCTACAAGGCTTTGTTAGTGGATACGGTTGATGGTTCAGAAATCCAGCTAACCGGTTGAGGTTGGTAGTTTGTCCCCGTTGTTTACAAGGTTTTTTGTCACATCCCAGGTGGTGCAGGATTTCTGAACCATCAACAGTATGTCTAGAGTGAAACTGCGATATGAACCTTTAATGGAGCTTTCGATGTTTTCTATTCACTTGTATCCTGAAATCTGAATTGTGTATGTCTAATGGAAATATTACAAAGGCAGGGGGACGTCTCAGGCAATGAAAGCTAGTGGATCAGCATGGGTAATAATCCTACTTTAATGACAACCACATACCACTTGGCGTGGGCAAGGACGACTCAGGAAACTTGGCAGAATCCGAAACCTACAGTGGAAATGCAAAAAATATCAACATGGAACCGAAATGACTTTTGCTTCCAATATGAAAAGACCTTGAATAGCACAATCATTGGAGTTTTTCTTTCGGACGAAAAAACAAGTATAAAAGGTCCTAATAGTTGAGTAAGTTGTTTGGGTGGGTCCCCAATCTTGAGAAATTTCACAGATATATCCATATAAGGTTGGATGTCGTTGGTATGTACCACAGACTCAAAACAAGTCAAAGGAACCGAAATGACAAAAAAAACGATCCCCCATATCTATTCCGTTCGCCATATAATTATGTTGATAACATGGCAATTCAAAATCCCGAGTCTCACTAGGTACTACATCTTGAAATAGTCAATTTTCAATTGCCATGTGGTTTTATCGCTGTGTACTTACACTTTAGAAATGGAAGCTTTACGATGTGACTATCTCCCTGTCCCCAAGTCATCTTTGAAAGGTACCAGTAGATCCTCTGGCCCTAGAAGAGAGGTATTCCAACGAGCTTTTCAACGAATCCCAGGCACCATCCAACTTTGCCGAGATGAAAACCGTCTCTTAAAATCAAAGGACCTGGTCCAAGAAAGCCAAAAGAAGAAACCTTCGGGAAAAGAACAGGCACTGGAAAATGGCAACAACATAAACTCTGGTTACATGTCCAATCTATTCGATTGGAGATTGTGCCAGAGACCATTAAGCTACAAAAAAGTATAGGGTAGTATACAATTTTCCGTTGTAGGGAGTTTTTAATCGCGTTGTAAGAATCCTATTAAATTGATTACAGTACCAGTAAAGGAATTGTCTCTTGGGTGAGTCAACCGTAAAACCGAAGCTGACTACTGTAGTCTTGAATTCCCGTCCCAGCAGGAGCTTGGCTGTTGTGCTCACAACTTATCCCATGCTGGTTGGCACAAAAAAAACTCTTAGAGTGTGTTTTTTTACATGGAAAGAATTGGCAGTTTCAATCATAATCTCACAAACCTTGGCATTCTTGAAAGAATCCTCGATCCTGAATATATACACAAATATAAATTTATATATGTATAATGAGAAAAAATACAAAAGATATGCTCAACCAAAAAGCCGCCAACACGTCCCAAAGCATCCCCGTCCGTATGATGGAGGAAATCCTGCACCAATTGAGATATGCAAACCCTAGTAGAAATAGGTGCTTCTCCGTATCAACTTTTGCAGGATTCCTTCTATCAACGGTACGACCCCACATGTTGCCTATATCACAGCCGGTTTGATGATACACTGTCATCACACCCCCTGCGCCGCTGAGATTTTGCGGAAAAAACAGTGAGAATATGCCCACAATCTCACCAGTCCCGCTACTGAAATATTTTGTCAGCTTTTTCGGTTGGAACAAAAACATGCGGCCGATCCCATGAAATGCCGGTTGGTTGGGAGGGGTTCCGATAATCAGTTGGTAATAAGGAAGGTCCCTAACTTCTATTACAAGGTAGTATCCTTCCCTATGACTTATACAAGCTATATACTGTAACAAATTTCTTTTGCACTGCTCACTTCTTGCCTTCAGTGACAGCAATCAGCCAATGGTCAAGTGTTAGTTGTGGCTGTAGTCTTGTTTTTTTGGTTTGAATGGATCCTCCAAAGAAATGGATGATTCTGAAGGGATACAACTATGTAACCCTCTAACAACCCAAACTGGCCCCAGACCACCAATAGTTTGCCTGAACTTTACATTTTGGCTCAAACTGAAACAGCCTCCCAGAGAAAAAAAACTGCTCAATCTAGTTTGACGACCGAACAGGCCATACCTATGCATGCATAGGACTATAATATCTCATGTATCTCACCACATTCGGGATGATGTTTCAAACAAGCAAGTGTTTGGGATACTTGTTCACTCCCACTGTCATACAAACAGGCTATCTCAAGAGGTCTGAAAGAGGAGCGGTCTGGAACGGAGGTCCGGAATGGTTTTGGTTTCAGGGGGTTTGTTCGGGATCTTAAATTTGAACTTGCAGCCGTATGGCCCTGTGCGGGGTGCCACTGTAGCGCAGCTGGTTTGGCGAGTTGTGACGTAAGAAACCATATTCCTTATACTTGAAAGTAACCCTAGTGAGCCACGCTAAAAAAAACACACATAATCAATCTAAGTATAATTTATTAATACATAATTCATTTGTGCATGCATATCTCATCAGAAACTGGTTGGCCATGGTTGGCCAATAGATCGGGTTTGAATAATGGGCGACAATCGTCCCTATAGCGAAAGGTGGTATACCCCCTACATGACCCATGTTTTTCTTTCATGTGTGTGTGCGTGTTTCTTAGTTTACACGGTATGTTACGTATCGACACCGTCTTGAAAATATACGCAACATCAAATCGAATCATCTTCCGCAAGGATCCGGGTAGACATGAAAGAAGGTCAATGACATTACAATGAAACAAACACCAAAACCTCCTAAGCGACAACAACCCTCTTCCTGGGCACTAACATCCGAGTCCCTGACAACCACCCGAAACCTGGGTTTCCCTAACCTGAGCTGCTCCTTGTGTTGCAATTGCCGCCGCCACCATTTTGTGGCATAGGTTGAGTCGGCGTAACGCAGGTATGCCAATGAATCTGAGCGGTTTGTGGAGCAGGGAATGGGATTTAAGTTGAAACACCTTTTCCATCCTTTTCCAACAAAATTGAGAGCACTATCTGACCTGAACTGAGTATCAAACACTGTGCACCATGCACCGAGAAAAGTACCGCTTATCAAAATAAAAAGTCAGTACATGTCAGTACAGACTGCTGAGTGCTTGTTGAAAAGGTAGCACAAGAACTTTCTTCAAACCTTTTCGCAAAGTTGAGCCCGCAACTCCTGGAAAATGTGCGGCTCTGCAACCGGATTAATGGCGCGAGTCCAACTTTCGGGTGAATTTGGGCACCAAAGAAATCAAAGTCGCAGCTGAAAAGATCTATATCAATCTGTCGTCATTTCTTGCACAAATTTTGCTTGGAAATGAGGTCGTTAGTCGTAGCGCAAATTCACCCAGAACCAAAAAAATGATGCCACGACTGGGGTCTTCAAATTTTGACACGCACCAACATTTCAAGTGGGCGTCACAAGTGCTCAAAAAAGCAGTCTTCAAGCCGTTAAACGTGCAGTGAAATCCCCCATGATTCCGCATCGGCTATAAGTGACCAAGTGTCAAGAGTCAAGCCTTGATACGGTCAAATGGTTCGACAAATTCCAAAAAAACAGAAGATTTGGTGCAAGGGAAGCGAAGCGCCCTTGGACATGTTCTGCCATAGTTTGTCACCTAGTATGACAAACTACCACGTGAATCTTCTGGGAAAAGTGTGTGTGTGTGTGACTTTTCCCAAAGCACTTATCCAAAGTCCCTCCAACAAATTGGATGAGCTCATCTGTGCTTTGGGAATGAACCAACAAAACCACACAGCGAACAAAAACAAACAAGTGAAGTTAACACTTACTGTAGTTGATTTTTTCTTCGGCAGGTGTACAAAGTGGCGCACTGATTGACACCATTTGCCCCTTGCTACATTCTAGTTAAACTGTGTGGCCTAATGCTCACGCCTGCGAATGGTCAGGGCAAAATGGATGGGACATAGGAAACCTCCAATGTGCCACATGGTGCAATGTGATTCAGAAAAAATAACACTCTTTCCGTCATAAGTTGGAAGCGAATAGTACGGCGTAACTTCAGGTAAATGAAAATTAAAACAACTTCGTATCCATGTTGTATGTTGATCCATGTACTGTACATGCAAGATACAAGAAGCTTAACACATGTTCATATGCAGGAAGAGATGGAATAATTCTACGTGTCACCACATTTGGATAGACATATGGAGCACTTGCAATGGGAAAGTAGACCAGGCAGCTGTTGATATAATGCAACTTACTTATGTTTCTCCATCTGCTACATCCAGCGCTTACGTCAACTATCCAAAGACCTTCAAAAATCCAGAAGAAATCCACAGGTTTCTTACACATCTACATTCAGAACAAAACCAAACTGGATATTTAAGAAAACAGCGCCGATTCTTCCATGGATTCACATCTCAAAGAATTTCCCTGGAACAAGTGTTGGCCTAGTGACTTCGAAATGATCCAATTTTTTAGTGGATGTATCGACATGGGTCAAACTAATTTCACCAAACATTCACCAAACTAATTTCAAGCCTACGGTGGCGCACCTCTATTGAATCATGCGGTTTTTTTCTGAGAGCTCGCTCATGAATTTCTGAGATTTTGCGCATCTGTGTCTAGCTCTTCGGATTGATTCGCCTCTGTCTAGCTAATGATTCAAGACAACCCAACTCCGATTTGGGGGGCATCCTAGAGGGCCGACCCTACAGGATTGTCCTGATTTCCGTACCATTTCAAGTGACGTGGAAATGCCGGGTGTTTGATGGATTTGATTGGACGTGTAATGTTTCCAAATATTCAAAAACCATCAAAAGCTGCATTCTAAGTTTGAAGATATCAGCTAAGCTCTGCCGTAACACCTAAGCCCCCTTGCACCCATACTTGCTCGACTCCTTAGCTCCTTGTTTCAAACAACAAATCTGACAGCTTTCCAGTTTCACCATCGTCACCAAGGCACCCTTCGTCGTCGATCCATCCACAATCGGAGAAGGTTCGGCTTTCTTCTTCACCAAAGGTCACGGACCTCAGTTTCTCGAGTCGAAGTCGACTCGGTTAATGTTGTGCTCGTAGCAGGAGGAGGAGTATGGAAAAAGGAAGGGAAAACTACCACTACCACTGCCACTAACACTACTACTACTACTACTACTACTACTACTACTACTACTACTACTACTACTACTACTACTACTACCGCTACTTCTACTACTACTACTTCTACTACTACTACTACTACTACTTCTACTACTACTACTACTGCTACTACTACAACTTCTACTACTACTACTACTACTACTACTACTACTACTACTACTACTACTATTGCTGGCACGACCAGCTGCCTGACTACTAGTACCCCTACTAGTACTACTCAAATCCGTCCCCTCCCCAAAGGCTCACTTTCACATGTTTTCTCTATAAAATGGATGTCATAGATCTAGTTTCACACTTTGATCAAAGAGGTCTCTAAGGAGCACCATTCCAGTTTGCCATCAATGTGCATTCCTTACCAGATAAGCCAAAATAATAGGAATAGTGTCATTTCATTCTCACAAAAAAAAACACGTTCTGTTTCGCGGAGGTGTAGGATTTTTAGCACTTAACCGGAGAGAGGTGAGAATTGGATTACCACTGATTTCCTGTCAAAGAAAAGACCTTGAAGTCCTTCAGGATAAGATAATTTAGTTTGTTTAGGCGGTAGGATCATTAATTTACTTTGAGTGGTGGTCTTGAGATAGTTCAACATTTGATGAAGCATTTAAAGATAGGCTTTACAAGATAGTGTAGTTTGATCTGCAGATCATTAATTTAGATTCAAGTGTGACTGGCAACTATAGATAATCTAATGTAGTCTAAGATGAAGCATGCAAGCCAGAAACTTCATTTCGTTGGAGTGGCAGGGTTGAGATAATCTAGTTGTTGTTGGCATAGGTTTAGTGGCTGAGTTAAGGATAATGTAAGCATGCAGGATCATTGGCTTAGCTTAAGAGGCAGTGTTTAAGATAATGCATCCTTTGATGAAGAATACAAGTTCTTTGATTTAGATTTGAATTTAAGTTACAGGCTTTAAGATCTAATTTAATTTAATAATTGGCATATAAACATTGATTTAGATAATGTGAGGATGCTTAAACCGAAGTGGCAGGGAGCTGGAAGACAGTCTAATAATAGAGTGAACAACAGCCACTAAAATTAAGATGAATTAATTCAAACTCTGGTTCAATTAATCCAAACAGGTTTTTCAAAAAAAAACATGAGAATTCGTTACTGTTTAGTTCAACTAGTATATTTAAGTTAATTATTCCTAAAATCATTCAAGTAAGCGAAGATGTTAGGTGTAAGACTTTTGGCAAGCGCGCTAATTTAGCGGAGAGGGCGGAGAACGGCGAGAATGAAAGATTTGGTAGTGAAACTATTCCTACTCTTTTGGGTTACCTGGTATTCATAATATGATAGAGGGAGTGGCACCTCTTGTTACATTTTGCTTCGGGGCAATCGAACTTGCTCGACACCTGCCTTTTTGTGTTCAAACACCGTTTCCGATTTCCCCCAAAAGAAGAAATTGAATCCAAACTTCTCAAACCTCCATTTCATCCTACTGAGTGATTGGCCGATTGTGAAACTTTTCATTCTGATGGGGATTGGTTGGACAAGTAGCTCAGATCAACCCAGAGTCCTATCAGTAAGGCATATGCAAGCAAGCCACTTCCCCAAGGCCAACTCTTTCTTGCAATTGACTATGGGCCTGACCCAGGTAAAACATGCTCTGGACCAGAAGAGTAGTTGTGAGCGTCGCAAATGTCTGCATACATAACTATATATGTATGCATATAAAGATATAATATATGTATATATAAATATCAAACATATAGTCTACATATAGTAAATAAATGAAAATAAAGAATGTTCACTTTGATCTTGGTGTATTGGCCCAAATGAGGGCTTCAAAATGAATACGCATATATACACATAATTGCACATATATATACATAAAATGCATCCCTGCATATAGCAATCAAGAAATGACCCCTCTCACCTTGGCAGTTCGGTCAGCGACCGTGATGGTGATTTTTTTTCCTCGGAACGATGGGTCATGATGGGTCGAAAAATCCATGGTAGTTGTGCCAAGGTCTTTCTCAACTCCTTAAGGGATAAACTCATCCCACCTGAAACTTAGGGAATCCTTATAATGGGTATATAAATCCCTACTGTGAAAGTTGATGACCATCCCTACCACAGGAAAAACCAATGGGAGTTTTTTTGACCCTGGCACATTTTAAGGTACAGAGATTCTTTGATTTATATACTCAAATCTTTGGCCATCCCAAGTAGTCCAGTGCAGGATTTGTCCATCAACCGGTGGTTTCTCTTCCTTTGTGGGAAAACGTCCGACTTATCGTATTCTTGACAAGGGTTGGATGTATCTCACGTGGTTAGCAGAATTTAAACGACGTTAAGAGTCTCAAAGGGATAGGACTTATTCCTGTCAGATGAACCAGAAGCATCTCTCCAAGTTTTGAAGATATGGCTGAGCTACCACAATGTGATTTGGATAGGTGATTCCAGGTACAAGCAATATTCCTAGAAAAACATCCTCACACTTGACTTGGAAGACTAATTGTTTTCCTTTTGGGAAGGTACCTTCTCACAGATTATATTAAACTTGGCAAGTGTATATAGATCGCTGTGGCGACCGGTCACCTGTCACAACCTTCAGGTAGCAAGTTCCGCAAGTTCTGAGACCTGCTGATTTTGCTACAAAAAATGGACCTTAGATTATACGGCTAACATCTGCTAATGTAACAGTAACCAATACATATGAACAGTGTCCCTTCACACTCAGTGAAAAAAATGTGGTCACGCCATCTCCGGAAACTACTATGTACATGATGTGGTATATCCTAGTGAAAAAACTACTGGCGAACTTACATGGTTAGTTAAATTTGATCCTGCCAAATCCACCCTAAACGTGGTAACTTGGTAGATATGATCCGACTCTGGTGGTGAATCTCATAAGAATTCATCAGATATAGTTACAGCAACCGCTCCACCCGAAAAGGAACTTTTTATGTGATTTGATGATTGCGGCTCTCCAAACGGGACACCTTTCTCAGGTAAGAGTAATTAACAGAAATGCAAGTCCCATTTTGAGAAAAAAACACATCTGGCTTGCTAACATGATGAGGCCAAAACAAGCGACTCTGCTCTGACAAGTTTATTCAGCCAGTCGGTCGAAACCCGACTGATGGTTACACAATTCCACCCGAATCGGTGACTGAAATTCGGGTACCTACCGTATGGAAGCACCATAGATTTGGGGTAGTGTCTAGTATTCCAAGCAATATATTTGTGGCAAAATTTTAAACATAAAAAAATACATAAAAAATCCCAAACACCCGAAACTGTTCGAACATATCTCAGAGCCCCAAAGCATTCCGAAAAAAAACACATTTTCAGGATGTATTCGGATGTATTCGGGGATCTTGATTACACGTGGTTGAACATAATGTCAAGTAGCAATGGAAAGATGTACTGTAGGTAAATCAAAAAAATACAGCTATAGAGAAAAACCATAATAACTCAACCATAACAGTCCCTTCATACTATTAATTCATGGACCAGCTGCACTACGACGTGTTTAATCATCTCAAATTGTTTTCGGCATTTCCTTCACCAACTGGATTGCAACATTTTTTTGCCACAATCTATTCTCTCCATCTACAAAATGGGATTAATTCACCTGCCTGTACCAACCCAAAGGTAGGTACCAAGCTAAATCAACAACATCCCAACAACCAACCATGGACACTGGGCAGTTAAAAACTCTCAAAAAACCCGAAGAGGTTGGGTAAATCAAGAAATTACGGACACCTCAAAATGAAGCTTTTTGGAAACGGCGGAGGTTTCCCTAAAACATCATCAGCCCAATTGCAAAAAAAAAGATGATCATCGGCTCCAAACCTCCATTTTCTTGATCATTTCCATCTGTTCATGAACTCCCAAGGGAACTACAGTCACTCACATATTCCCTACCATTCACCGAGGCACCGATTTCTGGGATCCAGATCGATTTCTCGATTTCTTGGAATTATTCCGGCCAACGGTTTCCTCGGAATTTTTCGGAGATGATTACCTAGCTGGTGGTTGAACCAACCCATGGGAAAAATATGCTCGGCAAATTGGGAATCTACCCCAAATAGGGGTGAAAATTTCAAAAAAAATCGAAACCACCACCTAGTTACACCCTGGAAAATTAACATGGAACCTGAAAATAAAGGTTTGGTTCAGATGATTTTCCTATTGGCTGACTTTTTTTTTGACTTTTGTTCATCTTCTGGGGTGTACCCCTCCTTAAAAATAACATGGCCCTAAAGGAAAGAATCGTCTTCCAATCATCCTTTTTCAGGGGCTTTTGCTGTTAGTTTCAGGGAGGGTATTGGTCACAAACCCTAATATCATAAGCAAGCAAGCAAGCAAGCAAGCAAGCAAGCAAGCAAGCAAGCAAGCAAGCAAGCAAGCAAGCAAGCAAGCAAGCAAGCAAGTAAGAGAGTAGTTTGATTCATCAAAAAAACAAAAAATATAGTATATATATAATATAGACATACAGTGGTCATATATAAACCCTAAAAAGTCAAGCCCACGATGAATTGTTTATCCACTAAGAAACATAGCTTCATGCATGGGTAGTTCCATCAATTTCGGGGAGTGTTCTCCTCTTCTGGACAATCTTGTTTTCTGCAACTGCAAATCTGTCTGCATGTAGAATGGTATGCATGAGAATGGTATATGAAGTGCATTTATGAGTGGTTTTAGACTTATAGATGAATATGATTATAGATGCTGATACTATAAACGCCTAAAAAATGTATAGATATTTATCTCATGTGTGGTCTTTATTTCATACATGCGTAGTATAAACACAAACACATGGTACATACACCAAGAACAGTCATTGAGGTGCACCATCTACTTCTGGCGAGCTCGGTCATGTTTTGAGAATACAGAAATTGTGCCATCTATGGTCCCAATACTCATGATGTAAGCGCATTAATGAAAACAATGCCTCAATTCGACGAACAAACAGCAAGCACATACACACACACACACACACATGCAAACACAAAACATCGCAAAACAAGATAAAAGGACACACACACACACACAACTTAAAAAAAAAGCGGAAATTCGGAAACCTTCATTTCCATGACCCCGGCCCGAAGCCGAAAAAACTACCAGCACCGGATACACCAACCCGGAATCTGACATGAAATTTCCACCCAAGTCGAGGAACCTCCCAACTTGTCCTTGAATGTACACCACCAAAGCCCGGCATCACTGAGATTGCTCCACCAAACCTCAGATAGGCAGTGTGTACGGAGATCCTTTATCTTCCATATCCATACATTAATGTCACCTTTCGAAAAGGATACAAACAACATCACCTTGGGAAAGACTATGTGATGTAATAAGTGACTATGTTATGTAGTAGGAGGAACTGAGCTTCTGGATATCGAATACCCCAAAGTATGTGATTGAATCCCAGCATCAATGCTGGTGTTTCACGATACCTGAAATTTGCCATACCATGCCGAATGACCGACCAAAAGCAGAAAAGAGACGCAGCGACCACAAAATGATGACTTAGCTGGTGGTGTAGGAGTATATATATACATATGTCTTTCTCCTCCGGTGGTCATTATATACAGTATAATCAACCCAAACAATTAACTACTAAGAGACTTCCCTGAAATTTACCCTACATTTGCTACTTGTTTGGTTCCCCCAAAATGGGTCCCATTTCATGATCCCTCTCCTCAACGCAATCTGGAAACCCTTGCTCGGGGCTGCCTCGGGCCGTATGCTTTGTCCTGATAGGGTCGTCGGATGCGTGACAACCGTCACTGCTGGACTACTTGGCTCTGGAAGATATGTTCCACTTCAATGTTCATCACTTTTACTCAAAACTGTTCCAGGATTCATCAAGAAAATGCACACGCGTGCACGATTTGAATTTGATATGGACAAAGAGGAACCCTAATGTTGAGAGTGATTTTAAGCCAAAGTCATGACACTTCACTGACTCTCAATCGGTGTCCCCATGCCATCAAGCTGACCCAAAGGCTACCCCAAAGCCCCAAAAAAACACCCCGGTCCTTGGAGTGCTACCACCAGAACCCATTGTTGCAACTTGACTTTTTCGACTTTTGCTGCGACTTGGGTGCGGTTTGATTGAATTTGGGCTGCGGTAACATAGATCAGACTCGCAACTCCGCTACAAAGCAAGTTTATTCAAATAGATTCAGTTCTTTGTCCTCTTATATCAAAAAGGATTGCTTTATAGAAATATGTTTCCGGTTATAGCTGCCAAGAGATTCAAACTTCATTCTTCCTCCAGTGGAGTTACTTTACTTGAGTTTCAATACTTTAAACTCATGATGACAATATGGAATCTAAGACTTGACGAGAACATTTCATCCAATGACAGCAAAACAAAATAAAACAAACAGGGGGTTAGCAACTCGTGAGTCAATTTGGACAACATTGACGGGTTTTGTTCTGTTGACATATGTATGAAAAACTACTGCATGTGTTGGTCTTTCTGACAAATGAAACTGTAGGTCCCTTTACATTACTATACGTACAACATTCAGAAAAGGTATTCACTAGTTGGTGGTTTCAACCCATCCGAAAAATATTAGTCAAATTGGGAATCTTCCCTAAGTAGGGGTGAAAATAACAAATATTTGAAACCACCACCCAGTTCAGGTATTCATGCAAATTTGGACCACAAAAATGCCACAAACATTTGGTGAAAAACATGAGGCCCAAACGACAGGCCATCTCCGCACACTGCGACATTCCTCATGGCATGACCACAATATCGGCTTTCAGTACTGGAACTAGATCCCGTAGGATCCATGGGACTGGTATATTTACCTACATTTGGTTGTTTTTTTATGGTAAAATATGGTAAATGTAGACAAATATACCATACATGGATGCTATGGGGATGGAAACTGACACCATGTTCAAAAGGAAATGCAGCTACTATTCCATTGATGCCGAAGGATTCATTTATTTATACATGTTCAACAGCAACAGTGGAGAGGGGACGTCAGCCAAAATAAAATCAGCAGTTCACGGGGTTTCATGAAGAGATTTCGAGCAGAATTGCTACTCTAGCTATGACTAGGCTGTTGCTGCTACCAGGTTCCCCACCTTGCCTTCATGCGATGTTTTTGTTTAAGGTTTCTGACATACCTTTCAAACATATTGCCATGGGATATCCGGGATTTGAATTTCGTTAATGATAGTGAAATGGAGAGTATCAGTGATGTTGGGTGAAATCACTGTGACCCCATATGACCATTGATATGACCCATTCCTGGCCAGGACGTCTATGAGTCTCGCCATGTAGATCACCAACAACTCCAAGAACGTATGTATAATACACATACAAACTGATACTGTATTTTAAACATACATATACTGATGAAGGAAAACCCTGATATACATATCCATTCGAGTGAACGAAGAAATCCTATAATTTCTGTGCCTTCACAAACCCTGGCCAGGTTTCCTTTATCATCAAGCTACTGGATCTGGAAAAACAAGCCGGCACCTTTCAAGCTCCAAGATTCTTGGAAGAAACTTCAGCCGGTCAACAAACACAAATAGACAGAAATGCCTCATATTTAGCAAGCAATCCAATAATACAACCGATTTTTATGGTAAAGCTCCCAACCCTCCCCCCGCAAGGAGAGTGTGTGAATTCATCTCTCCAGCATCCATGTGCGCCACCTCTCATTGCATCGAGTGTCTGGAGGATCGTGATGTGCTCTCCATCGACAACAGGCATTGCCATCGCCACAGAACCCTGGGCAGCTGCCAGCGCGTTGGCCACAGCCGTACCTGCCGCAACGTTACTGCAGTTCTTGTTGTGCGGGTTTACGACCAAAGAATAGAAACCAGGTCGGCTGAAATATACAGTACTTCCCCAAGCAGTGTTCAAGAAACCTACTAGTATTAAATAGTTTGAAATTATATTAATTATAGCTGTTTGTTTCCATTCATTGCAGGATTCTAATTTCATGGACCAATTTTATGGAATACTAAAATTGGAACTCAAAGTCTGTCATACATTCATTGGTAAATCAACACGTCAAGGCTAAGGCCAGGGTCCCAAAGACATCGATGTGACTCGATGTGAGGCACTCCAGGGTACTGCCAAGCAAGCCTTGCCTAAAACTGTTTGCTTTTGTCCGAAAAATTGGGCTGTTACTTCCCAAGAGTTTTGGACTGATCTGTCGAGTTTTGGTCTGCCTGATTGCCAGATTCAAACAATTGAAATCTACACCAAAATTCATCCCAGATTGTATCTGTGTGCCTTCTCTGTGCATATAAAGAAATCATATTGTATGTGTGCGTGTGTAAAAAACATATTTACGCACACACGCACGGCATGCAATCGGCATGCATTGTTGTCCTTCCTAGTATTGTCAATGTGATATCATGCTGACTGGTATCATCAGTATACATAAATCTAGAAATAGATATATCGATCACCAGTGACATCTGTAGAAATATAATCAGAATGGAGAACTTGGGGTAACGTTAAATTGAATGCATATTGAAATGAATGCAAATATACCTGGAACCCAAAAAAATGACCTCTTGTTTTGATTGTCAGTAATGGGCCTCCCTTTGGAGGGTTTCTCATCCCAAAAAATAGAGGGTCCCGAATAGGTTCCAGGTTATAAAAAATGTGTACTGGTTGGTGGTTGAACCAACCCCTTTGAAAAATATGCTCGTCAAATTGGATCATTTCCCCAGGTAGGGGTGAACATAAAAAAAAAAAATTGAAACCACCACCTAGTATATAATGGAATCAATGGTACTGTACAGGTTCCAGTGGAAAACACCCTACCAGGTACAAGTGGTTGAATCCCAATTTTTCACGTCTCCAAGGCCCGCCGAAAAGGCACCAGCAATTCGCCGAGTAGTGACGGATGTAGTGCCCATGATAGCTGCTACCCAAGGTGTCATCCACTGCCCCTGTAGGGCCTCTGAGGCAATTTACTGTACAGCCCTGGTTGTATCCATGTGCAGCTGGGGGTTCAGCTAAGGTTTATATGGATCATGGCTGATTCACGAATTCACTATCATCTATGGTCTATAATCAAAATTATAATGAGTTGTCTATATCCCATAGGACCATATGTGCGTATATTGACCTACGTTAATGGTTGACTTTTACGGGAAATGTAGGTGAATGTACCATACATGCTATGGGTATGTTGATTTTATATCGTATGTTGTTCATTTTTTGGTAAAGGTTGTTTAGACAATAAACAAGTATAGTGATACATAACAAAACTTTTGGCCATAACAAACTCTATATCGACACGCTGAAAAGGCTCATGATAATTCATTAAAACAACCTATACTACGGCTGTCTACAATTCATACTTTCATAATCGTGTTTTATATCTATGCCTATGCTGTTTGATTTCACCCAGTGGAAATTTGATGACTCTGGAATCTTCCCTCTCTTAAGGACATGAAATCGCCTTAGTTAACTCAGTTTTTCACATCCTTCGGCTTTGCCCCCACCCACTTGGTGGGGTGGTGGCAGGTTTCAAAACCATCCAAATCATAAAGCTGTCTTCAAAAATTGAAGTAGCACTACACCATTCGGTACCCAACACCTGATTATTTTATATAAATTCACCTTAAAAGATTCAAAAAATTGATGCGTTCCTTTGGGGATCTTATAAACAATTCCATCATGTCCTCTTAGACTGACGTGCAGCCCATAGAATGCTATTGCCTGTGGACTGCTTTCCATCATCGGAGGCCTGAAGTGGAAATTTTCTCATCACAGCTATTCTGAATATTTCACCAAAACGCAGCCCGAAACAAAACGGACAGTTGGTAAGTTTCAACCTGGGATGTATAAAACACTGTAAATAATGGATATTTTACCATATCAACTGGTTCGCCGAATTTCTAGTTGGTTTACGAGTTGGTGTTTTTTCACCACCCATTTGCAAAAATATGCTTATCGTCAAATTGGATCATATGTTTTTTTGGGGGGTGAAACTAAAACCTATTTAAAACCGCATAAAACCAGCACTCAGAGAAAAAACAGCCCCAAGGAATCCGTGCTTCCATCATGGCACAATGGATCGCAGGTGACCTGAGTCGAAAAAAAGGATTGACTTTTTGGAGTCTGGGGGAAGTGTTGAATCTGGAGGAAACCAATGACTAGCTGGAAGCCTTTTAAAAGGGTTGAAGCCAAAACTAGAGAATATATCATGAAGATATCATTTTTCATATCTGGACAATAAATGGAACAATGCACAATCCCATTTTTCGATTTTATGAGCTTATCGTGGTCCCAAAAAAACCTCTAAGTTGCGGTATCCGATCTCGCGAATCGGACTTTTTCAGGAGAATCCTGGGATCAAGCTGCCCAGCCGCTTAAAAAACCACAAGAAGTAAGCTCTTACAAGCTGGGCCCCTACCACTTGTACATGGGGTTATAACTACCCTATAAATAGCCTTATAAATTTGTGTAACTGTGGATGTAACTGGGGTTATAACTTACCCTACTCATAGGAGTTATTAACACCCTAGTTATAACTGGTAGGAGCCCACCTTGTTTAAAAGGATGGACTTTTAATCACCATTCTCCATCCTTAAGACCCTTCAAGGATTTAGATACTATCTATATATAAGGACTCATTTCCTCGCTAAGTCATTGCAGAGTGGGTATATTACCATGAACTTCATGTCCGCATGTAGACCCTGTGACTTGCCATGGAAAAAACATGGAAATGTGAAGCTTCCATCCAATGGCAAGCCTTGTTGCTTCTTGAGGATTCCTATTGAATAATCCCCTGAAACGAATCAACAGCATTCTCCTGGCCTTGTATAGAATATATATATATATATATATATGTATGAGGTATCATTTGTACCAATACACGTTATATAGTTTACTTGCGTGCGTCCCAGTTTCAAACCCACTGGATAGTGAAGATTAACTCAGGGTCCTTACTAAAAGGGAACATAGTATTTGCCTCTTAGTGGGACACAATACACCCAAGCATATATCAAAGAATACTCATCCTCCAATGATCGGCTGCGATATCGAAGGTCCAGCGGAAAAAAACACGATATGTTGTCTTTACAAGCTGAAGTCCTTTTCGACCGAAAAATGGTCATGGAAAGCTGCAAAACACCTGCTGTCTATCGTCTATCATCCATGACTCGTGCTCTTGATTCAAGCCTTTCTAATTAACACATGAAGATATGTATCCAAAGTCAGCATGCATCACACCACCCCTCATGAAAAGCAAGCACCCCCGTTCTCTCCCAACAGTCCGAGTAGCAAAAGGTCCTACTACCGACTCGTCTGCGGCATCCGTTGATGCAGCCTCTCCCTCAGCACAACACGGATGAGGCAGGTGCTTCTTTCCTTTTGCCTGGCTACCCTCGACCCTACTTTTTCAGCCACGGTAGATTGCTGTAGCGGCACAAACATCATATCTGCACAAAAAAAGGACTGCACTGCCCATACCATGAAGCTACAGCATGTTAAAGCGCCGACGTTCCAAAGATTGTTGCCAAATGAACATGCAGTGAGCATGATGAATCATCGCTAGTCGCCAGTCATCTGCACCACTACCATCACCAGAACCATCGTTATCATCATCGTTATCATCATCATCATCATCATCATCATCATCATCATCATCATCATAATCATCATCATCATCATCATCATCGTCATCGTCATCATCATCATCATCATCATCATCATCATCATCATCATCATCATCATCATCAGCATCAAAGCTTGTAACATTGCAATGACCATTGAAATGACCCAACCTCAAACCCTTGCACCACAGGTTCTTGCAAATGATAAGTGGCAAATGCTTGGGTCAATCCTCCAGCTACGATATTTGGATGTATCTCGTACCGCAATTTTCCAGGATGACTCTTCGGGGGGATCAATCTGAAGTTTGAAATTGATGAACAAACGCCAAACCATCGACATCTTGGGTGACAATAACGGTTTGCTCGGTGTATCACTCCCGTAGGATCCATGGGATGTATGGTATATTTGCCAACATGTACTCCCCCAAAAAAATCAACCATTCATGAGGAAAATATACCATACACGCTTCCAACTGTATCACCGTACCACAGTCTTTGTGGTGACAACCCAGAAGTTTCTATCGGAGCCAACTCGGGCCTCAGGTGCTTCCCTCATCATCTCAGTCCTTTCGGAAAAAAAATGGTACTCCCTGGAAGGCCTGGAAGATTAACGGCTGGAACATACAAATCATCCATTTTTTGAAAGGCAAATGATCTACCCAAACCCCTATGATTATGTTCCAGCCGTTAATCTTCCAGGGTGTACACATCTCAATGATGTGTTTTTTTGTGTTTACATAAGACACCCAAGATTTAATGGCCACATAAACCCGCTGGCATAATGGTGTCATGTTGGAATCTACCCAAGCAAAAAAAGTGCTTAACTTTGCCAACATGTGGGATTTACGAAGAGACACAAATCACAACTTACTTGACGACTTGGGAAGAAAAATATACCAAACATCATATCATATATTACTGTATCACATTCTAAATGATATCATCTTTATGAATATATGTGAAAATAAATATGATATAATTACCATTCCCTGGGAATCCCCGCATCTCAGATCTCAAAATTTGGAAGGCTGGGTCTTCACCAAACTAAAACAACAAATCAGAGTGCGCCAATTCAATAAAATACCATTTGCTTCGGCAAGGTTGGATGAACAATTGCGAGACAAAACTCCCCCAAAATCATTGGGTATGTAAAGATATTTGTTGTCACTCTTATGACCCATTTTGTAGAGGATTTTTCCTGCTTTACGATTGATAATGGGCACTGAAAAAATCCTGTTCTACCGGAATATATATAATCAAATTATATCAATCCTGTAGATGGTTCACGTCATTGAAAAGCTCCAAAACTCTCCCCAACAAATGAAGGCACATACGTCGGACTCTTTAGTTAAGTTTCATGCACCAGCTATTTAAGTATATATGTCAAAATATAATCCCAGGCATAGTCAGTGACCAATGTGTATATATATATATATCTATATTTACAATGTACATGTGCTTATTATATATACATTATCATGTGCTTCTTGACTACAATAAATATAACACTCCTCGCCATTGGAAAGCCATCCTTCAGTTCCTTCCTTCCATTCCGATCCTCCGTGTTTGCAAGGCGTTGAAGGCACAGCTTTCACCTCACGTAACAGTTAACCAACTGGGTGCCACATCCCTTCAGGAATACCAACGAACAAAAAAAGTCATGAAGCGAACTGACAGATCTGTTGAGAAGGCTCCAAAAACAAAGTTTGTTTTCTGGGATGGGAATCGTTAGCATGTTGCGAGGGGGCGTCCGGATGGTCATGTTTGGGGTATTGCCAGAAGCCCCCAAATTCCCTAAGCCAATGCCATGAGGTCTCAAGCCTAAACTTACTACAAGCACCAAACCAAAGGGTGAAATGGTCAACCTGGGAACTTAAGACTTCAGCCCCATTTAAAGGACAGAAGGGAACATGTTTGTAACATTTGTGTTTTTGCTAGAGCAGATGCATGAAACAAGTGACCAACTGCCATGAGCCAGCATCAAGCAAAAAGTCATATTGGAAGGCAACAAAATAGCTGATATGGGTGTTTCCGAAAATAATGGTACCGCCAAATCATCCGCATTTAATAGGGTTTTCCATTATAAACCATCCATTTTGGGGTACCACTATTTTTGGAAACACCCATATAAAAGTGTACTTCCAATAGGGTATATAAGCGTAGAATGCAGAACAGGGCTACGGCAATCGAAACATGACGGAATTGTGGGAGAGTGAACTCTTACGACGTCAACTGGTTCGCTGGGTTTTGTCGAAGGACAGTTTCAGAGAACAACCTGTTCTCCATGCAAACCCTACCCAGCTGGGTGAATTTGATCATATTTCACCTAAATCTAGCAACATGTCAGAGACTTTTGATACTTTGGTGTACGTAAAGGGGAAACAACTTCCCCAACCATCACAACATTTATTCTGGCAATACTACATATGCAATACTTTTCATTGCTATGTTTTGCGTTATGGATTGAAATTTGGCACTTCATGCGACCTCACCAAACACTTCACCCACATCTAAACTCAGCGAAGCCTTCACATTCATCATTCGAAGAGAGCGCGACCTGTTTTGTGTCTAGACTGGTGGAGAGACGAAGAGACGTGCTCTCGCTTTTTGGGGGAGATGCCAATCTGTGTTGGATGAAGGGAAGGTCTGCGGTGATAGACATCAAGATGAACAATGATTTAAAAAAAACAGTCACAATCCCTGTTTTTTAAATAGCTGCTCGGTTGACTTAGATTTCTGAGAACAAAAAACAGTTCTTTCTGATTGGCGAATTTTGAAATATCCCGGAATTTGTCTGAAGTGAAGAAAACTCTGATGTCGTGGCTCCACAAGGTCAATATGATACAAATGATCTAATACATATGGGTGTGTCCGAACACAGGGATACCCCAAATCATCAAATCCTTTTTTGGGGTACCCCTATTTTTGGACACACCCATAGATGTACATACATCACTGTTACATTACTCACAAATTAACCAAACAAAACCCAACAAAACATTCGATTCGGGATAGTCCCGTCCATCTCTTTCCCAAGTAAAACTACTACACTGTCTAAACCACATATCTTTTGATTTGCTGTCATGTTTATCAGCAAGTACAGGAACACCGTTGACATGGTGGTCCATACAATTCAAAGAACCGAATATCCCTTTACTACACGCTTGGTGGCCAAAAAATGCTGCTGTACTTCCAAATCTTCGACCTGTTTGTGATGACCCAATGACGATGAATCACTAATGTGATGATATCAACCATAACAGTAATCTGTGTAGCGTTCGCCCGGAAAAATACTGAATCTTCATGGTGAGCAATGTAAAGCTTTATCAGATGTTCAGCATTCATTTGGGAGCTTGCCACCAATCTACTTTGAGTGTCAGGAGGCATGCATTCTTTTTCATGCCAAGATCAGCCCGTCACTTCTTGATCCCAAACCCTAACAATCCATGATTTGGTATGATTATGTACTTTTACCATCAACATACTGTGGAGACACCGTAGATATGGGTAACCTATAAAACACTTCACTGCGCTAAATTCAGATCATTTTAGTTCCAAACAACCCCCCCTTGTATTCTGATATTTCTTTGAGGATGTTTTTTTCACAGCACCGTTGTGTGGTAGAAACAAAGCTTCATCGACCAGGCCTCCACGTCATTGGATGCCTTCACACGTCAGACATTTTTGACGACGATAGACTAATGGATCTCATCAAGTGTTTCATTCTTCGTTTCGGCAATACTTGCATTCATGGACATCTAAGGGGCCCACCCCTCCCCAATGACACCCCCCCCAAGAAATGAGGCCTTTGTTATGCAAGGTGTTGTGGGCACCATCATTGTCCCGAAAAACCACTCCCCAATTCATAAGCCAACGGTGTCCGAAGGAGTTGGGAACCATTGTTCTACAGGATGCGGGTCCCGGGGAACACTTGGACTAAAATCTAGAGGCAAAAACACCGGGCTTCCAAGGCGAGATTGTAAAATTGAAATCATCTGTATACAAATATATATATATGTATATAAACATTATATGTATATATGGATATTTCCAAAAATAGGGGTACCCCAAAATGGATGGTTTATAATGGAAAACCCTATTAAAATGGATGATTTGGGGGTACCACCATTTTCGGAAACACCCATATATCATATATGTATATAAACATTATATATATATATATTTACATATGCACATCATCTAAAACTGAGTCAGGTACCACGTGAATATACTGAAAATAGATTATACTCCACCTACACCCTACTACTGTTGACCCCCATTTCAAGCAGGATACAGTATGTTTTAGAATACAATGATGCTTTATTTGTTCAACTTGTTCAACTTATCATTCAACATGTTGAGAAAGCTTTGTCTTCACCATGTCGTGGTGAACTTTTTGACTACAAAAACACGAAAACTCCACACATCACATTGTGTTTCAACATTTTCATCCCAAGCCACCAAACAAACAATCACCCAAACCAGATTTTTTCAAGGCCTGTGCCACAGCCAGTGCAAAAAAATATAGGTAGGGTCGCATGGCCTGTCAGGGGGTTCTTCCAGGTCATTTTTTGCACATGTCTGTTGCCTTGTCGTTACATCTTCACTTCCAGTGGACTTGTATTGGTTTCTATTAGAGTNTACCACCTATTAAGGGACCAGAAACAACCATTGATGTAAACGGATGTCTGGGCTCTAGTACCCCAGGAAATGCCCATACACATACCACTCCTCCGAGGGGGGGAAGGCAACTCAAAATCTACCAACAGCACCCCATATCAGGAGCCAAAGATCAGGAAAATTTACTCAGAGGCTGGATTGCCACTTTCAAATACTAATAGATAAAGCAAAGATACACATTCATGAAGATAATAAAGCATATACATAATGCACACAAATTAAACATAAAAATGCAATATATCGTATATCATAGTAAAAACTGTATTGTATCTTTACCCACAGGGGTCTACGTTCGCCGTCCAAGAACACAGCGAAACTGCAATTTTGCGGTTCGTTTTTTCTATCATGTTGTGCATGACTGGGTACTTATGTCTGCCGCAGGGAACGTTCGCCGTCGGTAGATGCTTCACACATGTCCAAAGCAGTGACCTAACCCGTGTTCAAAGTGCTACGGAATGGACACCTTCGGTACATACTTCAAACATGTCCAAAGCTGTGATGTAACCCTTGTTCAAAGTGCTACGGAATGGACTGCCACACAATGAAGTTTGTTACAATGAAATCAATTGAATGAATGACTTTCCTACTTAACTTTATCAAACCAAGCCCCAAAACGACGGCGAACGTAGACCCCTCGGCGTATCTTTAGCATGCTCATTGCGTGGACATGTTGGGGTTTGGGCCCTGGGCCTTCTGCATGCAAAACGGTTGTGATAGTTTGTGATAGTTCATCAACAAGAGCCAAATTGACACAATATGTGCCAGGGTCGAGCCCACTCCCTATATTGGGGATGGTCATCCCAACTTTAATACGGAATCCTTAGAATGGGTGTATAAACCCCTATTATTGGGTTGATGACCCAAGCACATATGAAGATTGTGAAACGTGCATGGACATAATACAACCCCTGCATCGCCGGGTCACAATGTCTGTTTCGGAAGGTTTCGCCAAGCAAAACTTAAGGTGCCAGGATTCGATTTCTGGAGAATTCTGGGGGAGAAAAAACACTATAGCAAACACTACCAGACCATCTATTCGGATGAGCTCGGATGACGTCACTATAAGCCATGACGCGCATGTATTCTATAGTTATGCTTGACAATCGGTTATATAAATTTGGTGATAAATGTCTGTACAAAGATTGATGTTATTGGCAATTCACCCAAACCTTTTAATTATATACACTCCCTGAAACTAAGAGTTCGCCCCTGAAAAATGGTGCTTGGGAGACGATTCTTTCCTTTTGGAACGGTCTACTTTCAGGGGTGAACTGTTAGTTTCTGGGAGGGTACCTCCTAACATCTTGCCAAAAATAACATCCAGGATGTACACAGCGATTCAGCCTGGGAAGCCCAACGACCCTTGATGGATGGGCGTACCACCCCGACGAGATGAAGCGGCGCTTTTTTCAGATACGGAGAGATACAGCCCAAAGCTGCTGCGGTGGTTCAGAAGCTCTTCTGTCAAGTGGTAAACAATATGTAGCATCTTGTCATATGCATATCATTTCTATCTACTGTATATTATTTATACTGTATATAATATAGATTAAAATGCGAATATGTACTATAGAAATTTACATATATGTATACATATTTGTAAATATGTAGAGAGAGGGAGAGAGTCAATAGAGTCTAGTCAACTCTCTTTGACAAAATCATCTAATCTATGATTTGAATGATCTGGAATACCCGCTTAAACTAAAACTCCTTGGTTTTCTGGGTTGCGTAATGATCAGGAGTTGTGTAGCCATATAGCTATGTACATGAATTTCTTCCCAGAATCACTGAGATGATACAAGCATGCTGGACTTGTGTAGAACCCCCCTACCATTCCTCTTATTCCAAACCAAAATGATTGCTTTCTTTTCTGTCAAAGCTCAGGTCGATAAGTCTCAGCCATGCTCAATCAACACATTCAGCACATGGAAGTTGCACCATCAATTTTGGCTGGCAGGTATTGGACAAAAGATGGGAGGACGAATCTGAACAAAAAAACGTCATTGAGATTGAACTGCAGGTTAAATGAAGATTCTGAGAATCAGTGTAGAAGTCTTGCGTGTTTTTGGGGGGATACATGACATAAAAACAGTACATCAGTTCTCATGTTGAAGGTGATGTCCCCTGATGTCACTAGAATTCACCCAACTTAAGCCCTCGTGATTCGACCCACGATTCGAGTGATTCAAATCTCAACTCAAAGACCACTCAATGACCCAGTCTTCATCAGTAAACAGAACCACTCATAATATTCGGGCTGTTTCGGTTGGAAGTTAGTAGCTAGTTGAGTTGAGAAGCAGGTAACATATATGCCAACATCCAACTATATTCTACTTAAGAGGACAAAAATAAGCCAAGTGACCAGGGATGAGTTCACTGACCTAACTTACTTGAAACTTCCAAAAATGGACAACTTCATAGTCCACCACATCCCCTTGGCAGTGACAAAAAACCCTTCTTTTTTTCACCACAGGTAAAGCTTCAGAGGCGACTTAAAGCAACAATAAAGCGGTGGCAATTCGTTGCACCAGGACCATCCACATCCTGAGGCAAAGGTCGAGCTGTTTGATATAGATGCAACCAGCAAATTTCAACAGAAACCTCCAAGGTTTTTTTGGTTACTATTCCGAATTGACTCTCCGGGTTGTTGGTGTTTTCCTCTTAAAAAAATGGAATGATTCCGATGTTTGTTCCCGAGTTTGATTGACTACCTGGTATCTACAAAGGCATTCATCTCAGTTTCATCGCTTCCAAAACTGCCTCTTCAGATGAGCATTCTGTAGATTCAGTTGATAAAGAGGGGGCTAAAAATAAGGTTGGTGGGTGAACAACAGTGGTCTTTACCAGTTTGGATCGTCAAACCACTCAAGTATTTTGGGGTTCCCAGGATTTTGTCCATCAACAATATGACGTGTATGACAATTCACCGAACTGAAATAAGAGACCTTTCCAACAAGCAACAGTAACTAGCAGCTCGACTCTTCCTCAAGATCCTTAATAGGTCAAGATGTTGGTTGGAGGGTCATCGTTGAGGGAATCCCTAAACCTCAACCACCATATAAGTTAGGAGATCAGTAGTGAGGTCTTTATGGTTTGCTCAAATGGTGTAACATTGACATTGTGAGCCTAACCATAGCACACTAAATTCAGCACAAAAAAAAAACATGGTTGATCAAACATGTTTCCTTGGCAGACTTCTCTCATCAAGTCAGATCAGGTCATGTAAATCTGAAGTCCTGCTGCTAAAAGCCTAACTCTTCATGGGCCATCTCTAAAAGATGCTACAACCACTGAGAATTTCCACATAAGTTGACCATAGGATCTTCATGCAAACAAAACAACTCCAAAAAAACGTTGGTTCATGAGACTGGTGGGTTGGTTAGTTGAAACCATTTGCCCAAAAGTGTCCATGGATAGTAACTTTTAGAGATCAATGTGGTAGGTTGGATTTTATATATATATATGTATATGTATATATATATATATATGTAGTAGAGCTCATAACAGGGATATAGAATAATGAGTACTCAAATAAATAACCACAGTATACATACATGCAAATAATTCAATATATGATGTTATCATTTATCAATATCATATCATCATTTATTACTTCCTCACTTCCATGGACAAGCTTAGTACAGCTGCATTGATTCGATCACACCTGGGGGAAGTAGCCAGCTAAAGGGCTCGCTGCTTCTGCACGCGAGGATGGAGACGACGAAGGGTGAATTTCCTGGGCAACGTTCCCGGAGGTTGGGCGCCCTGGCAGTTCTGCTGGCGCCCTCTTTGGGATGGTTACCAAACCCCTGAAACTAACAGCAAGTTTGCCCCTGAATGGTGCTTGGGAAACGACTTTCATTTGGGGTTTCGGTCTATTTTCAGATGCTACGTTGGTTTTAGGGATGGTTAAGTGATGTTAAGTGACCCTTTCAAAGATGGCTAAGTGACTTCCAACGTTTGAAAAATCAAAAGGTCACTTTTGAAATCACCTGGTGGATAGGTTTTTACATCATTTGGGAGCCAAATTCCCTAAGCCCAAACCCAATCATTGCTCATGTGGAGGTTTCTGGAAAGCCATCCTAGCTTTCATCCCATTCTCCTCATTATGGTTGGACACTTTTAGCTTAGGGGTAAGATCTCCAGCAGCAAATTTCTCAGTTTCTCAGTACGCTGTGGGCTGCCTACATGGGCTGGGGCATTGTCAAGGTGAATTTCCTTTTGAATCTGCCAGAAATGGATTTGGTTGGGTACATTTAATGTCTTCAAACCAGTTGAATGCATTGTAAGGGTTTCCCTCCACATCATTTCAACAAGCAAAACAAACACCTTTCACCCCATCTGTTGCTATATATACCACCTGCTACGAATCTCGTGTACTTAAATTTCAGGAGGTTGGATGTCAAGTGAGCCACAAGACAAAATCCTCTTAGTTTCCATTGAATCCTGGTTGTTTCACACTGATCCTTAGAATGGTTTACTATATTCCCCACACAAATGGGTAGTATATATAATCCCTTATATACCCCTAAACAACAACTGGGTGCCCTTTTTTCATTGCTATGATTGTTGGTCCAGTCTTCCAACTTCCAAATCCACCAGGTTCCCCCAACGTCTGGAACATCGAGAATCAGCTCACTCTTCAGCCCAAGGCCTTGGGCAGATAGGTTTTTTGATAGGAAAACACAGGTCAAACAATCCCATAGGATCCATGTATGGTATATTTCCCTACATTTATATATCATACATTTCAGCCAAATGGAGGCTGAATATACCATACATGGATCCTATGGGATTTTTCGGGTTTTTGGATGTTCAATGCGTTTTTATTGAAGAAAAGTGGGTGAATCAGGTTGATGTAGTACATATTGTTCATTCTCATTGGATGCCACAAGCGATCAATTTAATCAGGGTTCTAGTCACTATTACCATCAAGGTGATCATGATTCCTCCGATCAGCATGGAAGCTCTGTACTAGGACAGGCAAGTAGGAAACTGTGGACATAAAGAAAATGCTAGATTTCCTCAACATGCACTTACCCACAGTACATCTAAAAGAATGCATTCCCCACCCATTGCTCCAT
The DNA here is from genome assembly GCA_000507305.1 of Breviolum minutum Mf 1.05b.01. NCBI lineage: Eukaryota > Dinophyceae > Suessiales > Symbiodiniaceae > Breviolum > Breviolum minutum. The sequence continues at coordinate 77,192 of DF239333.1, read as the reverse complement.
AGCATTCAGATTTGTGCTGGAATACAACTACAGCAACTTTTCAAGACCGCGTTAGATGAAATTGATAATTTGATTGAGTTCTGAGTTCACCATCTGTCTTACTGTACAACTTTTGGTTTAAAGTTACCTTGTTTGTGTTGCCCACCCTGGAAAATTAAAATGGAAACTTTTTAGTTTTCTAAGATGTATCTAAATACCGGCCTCAACTGCTACCTTTTGGGCCATCCGCACACAGGAGCACAGGCGCGACAGCCGCCCATGTACCGTGAGAGTGTCCCAAAGGTCTGCGACGAGGAAACAGAGGAAATCCAGAAATTGGAATTCAGATACTCTCCGGAAGTCTAGCCCCTGAAAATAGCCCATCCCAAAAGGAAATGTCATCTTCCAACTGTTTCAGGGGCTATTGTAGTTTTACGGGATCAATGAATTATTGACCATCCAGTAATTAAATGTATGCACAATCAAACAAGTTGTTATCTTGATAAAGATATGCGGTTCTTTAGGAAATGCTGATGTAGCACATGTAAAAGTATAAACACATCCATACAGGTTGAGATGCCCCCCCAAAACAAGCATTGCCGCACGTCAACTTCTGTCAATTTGAGCATCAAAATACCATTACCAACCAAAAACAATCTTGTGCGCCTCTCAGTACAATGCAAATACAAAACATGTACATACATCGACACATATGCAAATATAAATATGTACGTATATAACGTATATATATATATATACATGCATTTTTAGATATATATATATATACGTATATATATACATACTGTTGTAGATCTCAACGATGCGTACAATTCCCAAAGAGTGTGGTCATTATACTTCAACCATCTTGCATTGCTGGCATCAAAATACCTCCCACAAGAAAGCATATGATGAAACAAGCTTAGTGTCATGTTTGTTTATTTGTTTTTTGCTTGCTTGTTTGTTTGATTGCTTGCATAATGTGCAATCATCCACAAATACATTGAATATGAACTTGCACACCCCCACGTGGCAAAACACAATCATAATAATATGCATATTATTTGATAGATTTGGGCCGGGGATAATCATACCGACAAAAAATATAATGCAGCATTATAGTTCACAGTTCACGGAACGATTTTTGTTCCACAGAGTTTTCACCCTTGTGCCTATTGAAAACCCTGATCATTGATGACATTAGATCTTGATGCCTGACATTTGGTAGAGAAATGGGCTACATGGAATGTAAAGCCACGGTTTGAGTGGGCAAGTGATATGAAAATCAAAATGCAAAGCTAGGGTGAACTCCCCAATCTTCACCCCAGGCCTTCACCAAATCGCCTTTTATGGCATCATACCAAGCCCCCTGGAGACACTCAAAGAAGGTGACTGGTATGTAGGCAAGAAACACACATGAGTTGTGTTTTTTTGTTGATTGTGGGGCATTATCATTTGGTTGCTGCCTACTCGGGGGCTACGGCTTGCCTACGCGGCCACAGTGGGAGCCTACGCGGGCACAAGTTGTAGGAAATTTGCCTGCGCGGCCTACGCGCGTGTGAAGATGCCTACGCGGCTACAGTCCAGGCAGCCTTTCCCCACCTGTCAGGTGAGGGTTGCTAGATTTTATGTGAGTTGTCTTCTCCTCCGCCTCCTCTTCTTCTCCTCTTCGTCCTCCAACTGCGATGATGTGAGCTCAGTGTCCCTTGCCGGACCTCAACCGCGATCATGTGAGCACAGTGTTCCTTGCCGGACCTCAACCGCGATCGTGTGGGTTCAGCGTTCCGTGCCGGACCTCAACCGCGATCATGTGTAGCTCAGTGTGCCTCGGGAGATGCTAGTTGAAGGGGAAGTGTTTATTGAAAAACTTCATGGGGGGAAAGGGCACCTACGTGGCTATAACCAAATTCGCCTACATCTCGCCTACGGCTCGCCTGCGCGAAAAACCGTCTACAGTTTTGGTTTTTTGCTGCCAATTTCTACTATTTACAGATGTCCGGGACTCTACATTTATGACAAGTTAGTTGTGAAATTCGGCTTCCCGTATTCGCCTACGGCTTGCCTACGCCCACATAATCTTGTACATGTGCCTACGCCCGCCTACGCCCCCAAGGGAAATGCCTACATCCACAATGATCAATGTCAACCTCCTGATAAATCCTTTTGTCTATCAAAAAAATCTCTGCTCACATGTCGTGTATACTAGATTATATATATATATTATATTATATATATAGTATATCATGATAGGATAAGTGTGTGTATATATATGAATACAGTATTCGTTGCATATTCATTCATTACAATATGTAGTGCAATTTTCTCTTTATATATAGCAACAGTTAAAAAATGTAAACACATATAATGTCTACTTACAACATGTAAAATGGATGCACACAGCACTGAGTGTGTGTGTGCTAAGAAGATTGAAGTACACGTCCATGTGCGGCCGAAACAATTATGACTAAGTCCTGCTGCTACTCATGGTGGTATACATATACTGCATCTCCATCTTTACCACAATCATTTGGAACAATCTGAAGACATCCGCCATACACTTGCACGAGGAAGTAACATACAAGTACTCAGAAGTATACATCTAATATTTCCTTACATTTGATTAAGTTGATTTTAGAAGGAACCACTATTCCTACATATCCACCAGTTTGGTGAAGACTTCCTGAGCCCGTCCAGGTGGGTGAATCAATTTGTCGGTCCTGACCCCCCAAGAGAAACATCCAAAAACATCATCATTGGAAAACTAGATACCCTCCATCAAACTAACATAGCACCTGCCAGGTTGCGCCATCCCAAAAGGAAACAATCGTCTTCCAACCGTCCGTTTTCAGCTGCTATGTTGGTTTCAGGAAGGGTAATACCAACATGTGTTGTCCTTTTTGTATCTCCATGTTGCACCACTGACTCTTTCATATCAAAGTACAGCGTGTATATGTAGTATCTATGTATGAATGTCATTGTCATTGTGCCAATACCGGAAACAAAGCCTAAATTCCATCAGTTGTAGGGTATGCAAGTTGTCTGATCCAAGTAAACACAGTGCCATTGACCAGCAACATCTTATAAGATCTTATTACGAACTTACCAATTGACGGGCAAATAATATATGCCAACCCTTCCCTCGGGGTATGGAACACTATATCATCTAACCCAAATCAGGTAACAAATCCAAGCAAAGTCAGAGATTCCTGGGACTCATTTCACCGCCAAGCTTAAGCACTAACCTCAACACTACCTAAACAAAAGGCAACACTCAAACATCTAGTGGAGTTATGTTATTTAGATCATAATTCAACTGGATTTCTCTAGAACAAAGGGGGATTCTGTAGAATAAATCTACCTTTTCGTGTAAATGCATCACCTCACATCACAGTTGTTGATGCCTCAAAATCCATTCAAACCACATGAAAACGATAGATTGATTTTAGAAAACTTGTAAATATCTTGTAAATGATGTGAGCAATTTACAACACAAAAAGACAGGTCGTGCAGAGTCTCACGCTATCTGAGCTACCCTGGCATCTTGATTGCCACGATGGTTCCCACTGATCAACCAATTGTGGCGGTACCTGAAACAGGTCGCAAGGTGCAAGCCACGCATGATTGACTTTTCCATCATGAGAAAACATCATAAACACACGTGGCAAATAAATATGATCACCTTCACCTCCAAGGTAAGCTTGAAACTTCAGGGTTTTTGAGAAGATGTCCTAAACCTGAATCACCATCTACATTGAGAGTTTTTGAAGGTCGAGTGCGCGTTCTAGCAGCCCTCCGCAAGATAAACATCAGCAACAGGTTGGAATGCTATCCGCCAATGGCTTAAAATTAGGGCTCAAAAATACCAAACACACAAATACAAACTCATCCTATTATCTAGCATCCGTACAGAAAGTCTTTTTTTTGGGGGGGGGGAAGACTCCTATAACTTTGATCCAGTCCATACAGTCCATTCACATCTCCGATAATTCCAATCACTCAGGGGCTCCCTGCGGAGTGACCATGATGGGTGTGTTTTTCTGCTGCCCTTGTGCTGCCTGAAGCATTCTCGCATTCTGAACCAAGAAGTGGCTTAGGGCCCTTGGGGTTGGGCAGTTCTATATCTTGTTCGTAACAGCAAACTAAAACATCCAAACACAAAACAAACAGGAAGTATTTTATAAATACACCTTGTAATATGAAATAATTATAAATTAAAAAAACATCAGTTTCTTTCAAGAATTTGAACATGGAAAAGAAGTCCCTTAGGTCATGAGTCCTGATGGCTCAGCACCCACAGCCTGCTGCTGTTGCTGCTGTTGAGCAACTGCAGCTGGGTTTGGAGCAGCGACAGCTTTCTGACCTGAGGGCAAAAGCGTTTCTTCAACAAGTCTTGCTGTGAGAAACCTCATCAAAACGGAGATCTCTGGGGACAAACCATCTTAAGCCGCATTTTTTTGGGGACCATTTTGGGAGGATTTGAGGATCCAAAAACACTCAAACCAACATAACCTGGAGACTCTCGGTGGGCAGCATTTTTGATCCACCACTCCTTCCAGTTGTCCCAAGCTGGCCTCCTGCAGCTTCAGCTGCTGCGGCTGCCTATCACGGAGCTCACGATCTTTGTTGAAGTCATCATGGCTTCAGGTTAAAGTTGTTAGGATTTTCCAGGGTGCACAAGAATCCTGAACATACTGAATGGGATCATCCACAGTTAGAAAATGATACAAACATGGAACTTATAATGATATTGTATGGTGTCCATTCTGAATTTTACTCCGGGATGGTTTTACACTCGTAGAAATGGGATGAACAGTGTGAAACTTCAACATATTCAAGTACAGTGTGGCAGTATATGAACTATGTATCTATTTATGCCAAGCTGGCAGTCGTTGAAATTCAAAAGTTAGCATCTACAAAGGTGTTCATCACCAACCAAATCTATTGTTCCATCACTGAAAGGTCTCCATGTGCAATATCAACACGGCCGGCCTGGGTTAAAAAAAACACAAAAAAGATGCAAAATATCGTTTGTGTCATCAAAATGAGTCGAGTATGTGGAAAACAAGGGAGATTCCCGTGTCCAAACCAACATCTCGAGGAACCAACCGTGGCAGAAATTTAGGATATTTGTTTGTCATAGGGGATTCCTGGGATAGAAAATCACCAGCCTAAACCACAACCTTCCATTAGTTGATTCATTAGTTGATTCATGTACTTCTTTGTTAGCTATATGACTGCCAAATATCAAATGTTTCGGCAACTTCAAACAACCTCTTGCTTCATCAAAAACACCAGCTGCTAGGGTTACTAGGCCACGGCCTGTGGTGCATACTGCGCACAGTATTGAGCATAAGCAGCATACCTTGGAGGTGTGAAAGAGCCGTCCGAAGGAACGACCTGCATTTTTGAGTACTAAATAATACTAAGGAATCTTTATGATATTTATGACACGTAAAGTATCTAATGTAAAATTTTGGAGACATATGTTGTTTAATGTTGATTTTTTGGTTTTTACTACCATGGACATTCACAAAAATGAGAATTCACATCTTTTCATCCACCGGAAAGGACTCTGAAACAGGGGTCAATAGTCTCGCCCAACAGTCCCCCCATTTCTGTGTCGCTCACTGTTGCGCCAGTGCAGCGTACTGTTGGGCCTGCAGTTCAACCATTAGCCAAACAAAAAAACAGGGCTCGTTGGCAAGTGACACGAGCTTTTCATGATGAAATACATGAAATTAGCTGAGAAGTCATGGGAAAGGTGGATGACAAGAGTGTATATACTTACAACTAGATGGAAAAGAAAACCCGCCGAGCTTGCTCGTTTACAAAGGAGCCATGATAAACTACAAATATAATGTGAACTATGGCAAGCAGGCATCATTGACTTTCGTGGTGGTACATGCAAATCACATGCAACATACTGTCCCACTTCTGATAGGAATACAAACCACACGCTGGTTCATGTCTTTACTCTCTCTTTCTAGAAATGTAGATCTCTATTCATTGAAAATTATTTGACACATGCAGTATCAATATCAATGTTCCAGTCTCATCTAGTCTCGGTCCATGGAATCCTGAACTCCCATCATGATTGCCGTTTTGGCTCGTTTGTCTATTGTTTTTTCTACAGCCAAAAACGCCATCAACTACCATAGCTATATAGCATGCGTATGCCCTGCATATTTAGCTTCACCCCGGTACCATAACCTAACGACCTAACGACTTTGAAGATAGAAATGGCAAGTCTCAGTATATGATTTTCCAGGTGGTCACTGGGAGGGAGGAGCATCAGAGCACCACAAAGTATACAGCAAGTATCTTTTACCGGAACAACACCAAATGTCCATTCCTGTTTCCAATAGCATTCCCCCCCCCAACTCTGGTTGGAAAAACTTGCCCCCTCTTGGGCCCGGGCATAGTACATATACTGCTCCGGTTCGGCAACCTGGCACAATGATAGAGCTGGAAACAGAGATATATTCGAGATGTTTCAAGCCACCAAAAAAAACATCCAACTAGCACAATGGATGACAAACAATTGAGGTGTTTGTTGCAGTGTTCAGTGTTCACCCCAAAAGAACCTGCATAACTTTGTAAGCTTCCGCATCCATCAACACTATACATACCTACGAGGAACATCTTCAGTACTACAGTCCAATCGTAATGTTCATGCAACAAATTCCAAATTTAGATGTATTTCATTCACCCAAAACCTTGTTGGCAGCAAAGTTTGGAGGAACAAACCAGGAATAAGCCGGCAATACCAAAAAAAAGTCTAAGTGCCCCCTGCGCCAAAATTATACATGATCACAAACCGATAGAACATTCCTCATGTGAAAATAAAATACGTGTTCCTATGGTAAATCTCGCTCCCTTCAGACTTGATCAAGCCGCCTATAAATTGTTCACCACCATTTTTGTTGGGGGGGTTCTGAAGCTCTAACAAAAATCCAGGTCTAGCATCATTGCTCTCGCAAGTGCGCGCAGAATGGCTTCATGTCAAAACCACTTGGATCTATTGGATCCTCCTCCCACCTGAAAGAGTAAGCAATGACACTTCGTTGCTAACACTGTTGATGGAAGAAATCCTGCTAACCACCGGGAATGAGCAGTGAATTTTCACATTTTACCGACATGCAACACTCTAAAATGAGGCAATGATGGCAATGTGTTTTATTTTACAGTATAAAAACTGTAATTTGCGGGAAATCCGTCACCAATTGGGGATAAAGAACATCTAGTCAAACGCCATCTCCTTTTTGCCCTGCCATGCCTCCTCTGCGTCTGCTTCTGTCACCAAAGTTTCGGGTGTATTCACCGTAGTGCGCAAGCCACCCTGGAAGGAACAGTGAACAAACAATCGGAACTGCAAAAAATGTCAGGATTTGTCAAAGGAAGAGGTAGTCAACGAGTGGTCGCATATACAGTAGAACTCCTTTTCATGGAAGGCTCTAGAATAGTAGACCACCAACCTTACCCACGAAGCAGCCATTGGATTTGCATCATTTGTTTGTCCTCTGTAATTTGAATTCATTTCACCACCCCATCACCAGCCCACCTTCCCCTTTCAGACCACGCCTGTTTGTAAGTGGATTTGGCCGGAGGAAGAGCTACCTCATCGCGCCAAACGTCGGCTGCTGGGGAGAAAGAGAGACGAACAGTACGCGAGAAAAATAAGAAGGTAAGAAAGAGAGAAAGAAACAAAGCGAAAACGAAAGGAAGAAAACAATAGACGAAACAGAAAAAAACAAAAATAGAAAAAAGGCAGAAAAAGATATAATTAACAAGAAAAATGAAGAAAAAACAGGAAGGGAAATAGAAAGAAACACGAAGATAAAGAAAAGTAATGTAAGAAAGAACGATAAAAAGGTAGGGGGACAAAGAAACAGTAGACCTACTTCAATCTTGCAGACTTTAGGGCTGTCATCTTAGGACACACTAGCAACATCCTCGCTGAGACCCAGCCTCGGTCTTTGGCTTTCCTGTACAATGTGTTGGTGGCCGTTCCGCAAGGGCGATGATTAGCCAAGAGTTATAACATTCAATTAATAAATCTTAAATAAATGATAACGTTATACTCCGTGAAACTAACAGCGAGTTTACCTCTGAAAATAGGCCTTTTGCCCCGAAATTTCATCTTCCAACCATTAAGTTTCAGGGGTAAACTCGCAGTTAGTTTCAGGAAGGATATCTTTGATTTTCGGTCAATGATCCAAAGTTTATTCCCAAAAATCCCACAGGCCAAAAAAGTCATCGGAGACTTATCAGCTTCGGGGCGCTTCATCCAACTCCAAAAATCTAGGTCAACCGTCAGGTATAGGCACAAAAATATAGTTCAGCAGTCAGATTTTTGGATATCTTTCCATTTTCCTATATCAAAACTTGTGTGAAGGAAAATGGCAAGATATCCAAACTTTTGACGGGAAAAACTGTTGATGGACAAAAACTCTACTACTGCCATCCGGAGCGCCTCCAGCATCAGGCCCCTGACGGGAGAGTGATTTTTCGTGATCCACCAAGAAGTGTTTCTGGTCAAAGAAGGAACCAACTCATTGAAAGTCTTGGTCCTTGAGTTTCAGGTTGTATTAGGTTGAGTAAGATACTTCAAGTGCATATCTACAGCAGGTTGCATTATGGTGTAACATTGTATATAGTATCTCGGGTACGGAAAGCTACTTCAGCTTGTTACAAACAGTTGCTTGGACCATCTAGTATGTAAAATGCTCACCATCCCAACTGCTGTCCTTACTGATTTGCTCATTTGCTCATTACTGCAATACAAATCAACCATGAACTTTCATGAATCCTATTACATACAGGAGTCCTAGCTTCTTCCAGGTATATTGAATTTACACCAATTGACAATGCACAGATTTAAGGCTGAACACGGCGAGAGTGCACAGGCGTTCGCTTCTCTTGGGGATGAATGTCTCTCAAACTTCCTAGTCCATTGTAATGTAAGTGCTGAGTGACCAACACATTTTTCCCAAATTGTCTATCAGGGAATACGGAATATGTGGAACATAACATTGAACCTTTCCCAACATGAAATCATCTAAATATATAAGTTCAAAAATAAAAAACACAATCAGGGAATATTCCATATTCTGCTCCATTGCCAGGAACAAAGGCACGTGCAGATGTGGGTTCACATAGGACGCTCCTGCCGCAATTAAGTTTATCTCGCTTAGACTCAAGTTAGAAGGACATGGGTCGAATTCGCGGAAAAATATTTTCTGAATGCCCATCATAAAGAATCCCCACTGTTGATGCAAGAAATTCTGGCGATCACCACCTGGGATGTATAAAACCTTATAAAGAATGGGATAAACTACCAACTTCAACTGGTTAGCCGGATATCTGAACCATCAACACTATCAAAAGCAAGATGACCTTACTCCGTACAAGGGATATTTTTTCACCGTGCGCGGCGGCACCTTGCCATCTTTGCAATCCTTGCCCTTGGCCTCAGCTGGTGAAAACCAACCATTATGACAATTCTGAGATGTTCAAACATCGCTAAAGGTAACAATGACACCATGCATTTTCATTCAAAGCCCCACCTCTATTTCAACATCTTGGGGCGGCAGTTTTGGAGTATCTGAAACTCTGCAAAATTTGGTAAAACCACCAGCACACTAAGAAACAAATATCTGTTCAAAACCCTTTAGTGGTCCATGATCGCCAAGCCAATGGATCATGCAGTTAGTGTCTATAGACCCACTGCTTTTTGGCTTCATGTTCATCATACAAACGGAAAATACAAACTGTTTTGAACATGATCCTATAGCTGCCGGAAACTCGTCTTGGAGGTAGATACCTCCTGTCTTGATTGTTAGAGGAAGAGTTCAACCTTGTAGGGTCAATAAATTGATATGCCATGCTTTTGACTATTTCTCAAACGTGCGGGTTCCTCATGCAAACCACAATGAATACATGTCACTTGTGGCCCTGCTTGTACCAAGCGCTCGGACACAGCTTTTGTGCTTACAATTTCTCTTTGAAAAAATCTGACACGCAAAAACCAGTGGTAATATAAAAGCATTTCTTAGCAACATGGAACCATCTGAGTCTGCTTTGCAGAAACTCCAGCCTGTCAAGTGGCAGTTTTTGTTGGATTCGCTCGCGGTTCCCCTGATGTACGTACAATTATGACATTTACAACCAACACACACTTTTGAAATTGTTGGCGCGATTGGCAGTGAAACTGCACAATGGTATATAAGTGCATTGCCGCATCTTATCAACTTGGTAAAACCGTTTAACCATCATGTTTCAGCAAACACAGTGATGATTACGTCACCTAAGGCTCCTCCACCAAGCCATCTCCACCTAAAAACCTTTTTGTTCCATGATCTTCTAGAAAAAGAACTTTAAATATCAAGATGCTTCAAAAATTCAAAATAAGATCTATGAATCAATCCAAGTAGTTACTGAATCGTCCATCAATCCTATCTCTGAGGTGCCCCCACTCCGCCTTTGCCCATCCCTTTCCTGGGATGATGCCACAATATACCAATGTTTGTTCATTCCTGTTCGTGAAGAAATAATGATAAATACATAAATATGGTAGATTGTAGTAGATACATGTGTGTGTGTGCGTGTTCAAGAAAATTTTGTAATTACATAGTTATGTGCATATACACATATATATATATACACAAAAGATACCGTACGGTTCTGCACAAAACCTAATTTGTTCATATGCAAATCGCCAGACAAATCACCTGACAGCTCACCTGCCATGGTCAATATCATTTTGAAACATTTCGAATGGAACCAACAAAAAATGTGCTGCTCTGTGGATGAATCGCTTGGAGACGTGTCTGGTTGAATGCCAACCATGCTTGGTTCATCCAGCTAAACGACTAAACCACCATCTTTTGCGGGGAAATTTCTATGCAACTAAAGCAGTGAACTCAAGTCAACCTCGGAAGGTCTGTTTTTGTTTGAAATCCGGTGAACCAGCAGTTGATATGGAAAATAGTTAAGTTCAATGTGTGTTTTGTTTTTTATGTTCACGTTATTTCCACTATATTTGCAGGATTTCCTCCATGGAAAGTATGTCTTATGTCCCTCAAGACATCATTGGGTTGGAGGTTAGTATCCTTGGAAACTGTTCCAAAGTATAGATTCACTGGGAAAGTCGTGGCCAGACTGGAAATTCACCTGCCTTAAGCACCAAGAAACAATTGACTAATCATGTTCTCATTCTCAATGCCAATAATATCATGCAATAATATGTTTAGGGACTATTCAACAAGAACCCAAATCAATAGAGTATTTTACAACTTGGCAGAACATCATTTCACAATGGTTTCATATCGTTCCTTAAAGGTTTTCCCATATCAAACCACCACTCTCCATACCGTCACGTTGGTTCAGTCGCGTTGATTCAGTACCAAGTTGTAGCTAGGAATGGATGGGCCTCTTATGTAGATTGCTTACGTTGTTTTAGTTTCGTATGAAATACATAAAGATAAACCCATTCATCTTGGAACACCCACTTTTGTCAAAACCCAAACGACTTCGAAACGATAAAATTCCAAGATGAATGATATTTTCTTCACTGATTTGGACATCAACATCGACATCTTAAGGTTGCATGCCACGTTACGTGCCCACTGGCACACCAGCAGGTCGAGATGGTGCGGATGCCACTGGCTTGGATGCCGCCTTCCGGGTTGTGGTCACCGCACTTAGGATGATTGGACCATGACGATTCTGGGTGAATGATTCATGATAAACGGGTACCAGTAGTACTGAAATCCCAATTCTATGGCTCACAATTGTCATTGAGTATGTAAAAAAAGGGTCATCCATTTTAAGCTCATCTTGGTCATTACGAAGCACAGCCCAAATTCAAACTTTTACGAGTCTACCGTATACCCTGGAATACTGTAAGCTATCAACCATCCATTTGTTCACGACATGGGTTTGGGGAGTCATTCACACCTACTTGTACCTGCAAGTTCTTCAAATAAAGCAAATTCGGAAGCGTTCCTCGACTAAAATACCTCCTCAATTGACATCACGTGACGTCACTACCATTCACCCGAATACATTCTGCTCACAAAAAAAATTGAAAGAAAAAATGACCATCAAAAACACAAACTATATGTGAAATTCATTATGTAAAAATATCAATATCATATATGCAGCAATGCATGTTAACAATATCCATTGAAATATGTCCTTCCCAACACAACGGGGTACCGCTGGTAAACACCACCCTACCTCGGATGCGCCCGAAGGTGCCAATGCCTTCGGTTTGCGGGGCCGAGGAAGGCGACCCGGATGATGGTGAAGGTTTTTTTCGGGGGTTAGTAAGTCATAAAAATGACCAGATTATTACTTAGTTGACTGGCATCGTGGGTGGGGGATGACCCCCAATTAATAGTTGATTTAGGGTGCCCTTTCATAATATATATAAATAGATTATTTACCCACTACAAGTAGTACCGGGTTTTTGGCAACCCCTAACTGATATGATATAAGTTGCCAATTGCCCTGAAAACTGATGGGAAATCGATGGTTTTTGTGAAAATGGTAGCTGTTCAAGGGTTGTCTGCAACTTTGGGGTTGTCTGAGGTATAAAAGGCCCAGCCAGCTGCTCCTGCAGTGACGAGGCCAGCTTTGAAATCCGGCTATTTCTGGGGATGGATGATATGGGAGCCAAGAACCATCTACTACTTTCCACATATACCTGGATGAATCCTAGAAGTATGATGCTATATGATGTGTGCTGTAACTATAACCCATACTAGTTGTTCCCCAATTCTAGGTTGCAAATAAAACATTGACATGTATCATGTATATATTATATATCTATATGTAAAAATATACAAGTCAATACATATGTATACATGTAGTAATAATCCTAGGTAAACAAAACAAAGTAACTAGTTACTATCAAGTCAACATGTAAACAACGTTGGTGAATGTAAGCTTCTCTCATCTTATCTCAATATACATGTGTGTATATATAAAAAATAATGTCTATATATATATACACAAATTTATCAAATTCCACTTGTAGTCATCCAACGTCAAATTCCACATGTATCATTCCACATGTATACCAAGAACAAAATTCAATGTCAGTTAACGTCATCCGAAGATTGAAACAATATACCTCAAAGACTAACAACTTCAAATCTTTGGCTCGTTCGTGCCACAGGTACAGTCTGTTAAAAAAGGAAGACGACACAAGTTTGCTTGACAGGTGAACCGGATCTGATGGAGAGTATTGACCGCAAAATTCAGGCTTGCTATAGATCCCCCTCAAACCTAACAAAAAAAAATGAAAATACTTGTAGTGCTCAGTTTCCCCACCTTGGCAAAGGGGGACTTTTCTTTCTGCAAACCCGGTAAACAAAACACTGGCCAAACTCAACAAAGCAAGAGAACTTGTGCAACACCTCACAACTCAACTCACCAAAAAGTGATCATGAATCATCCCATTCTCCTTTCTTGCATCTGATCCCCCCAGAGCCTTGGGTGGTCCTTGTGGTTGCGGCATGTCATCTTGTAATCCCAGGCCACCCTGGCGGTTCTGAATGTCTGAGATAATGACACCTCAACAACGCAGAGATCTAAAGCCATCTTTAAGAAGACCATCCAATAGCAGCCAGCTACAATGCAACAATCAAAACCATGCAAAATCAATGGTTGAGATAAAAAATAATTAAACAAAAAAACAACAAGTGTTGCAGATTTGAATCTACACCTTTGTTGACTTGAAAGCTTGTGTACCTGAATCGTAAACCCTGAAATAACCAGATCGTAGGCACCTGGGCATGCGCCTTGGGTCCAGGTGTTGGTAGCACTGGGGGCACACCTACCAGCACAAGCGCGTGGGAATGTTAGGTATTCACGGATGGTATTTGATATACAGTGATAGACATGTATACCAAAGTCACATGTCATAGTAAAGAATGTTTACACTGTATTATACAATCTATCATTGATGATAAACTGCGCTCTAGATAATGTTTGATATAATGATTCAATATGTATTATGCGTGATTGTTAGTTTGGCGCAGTCATTGCACACAAGACCGTCCCATGGTCTTTTTCCATATTGTATGCTGCATGCTGTATGTTTTGTGTGTAGAAGATTCTTTCTGCAAGCTGATACAAACGGAACGAGTACAAACATGGGAAAATCGAAAGACTCTAGAAGTCAAAAATTTTATGTCTTCCTTGGAAACCAAGAGCTGTAGCTGCCGGTACACAAGTCCTGGGCTGGAAATTCCGCCCCCATGCTGAAATTTAACCCCAAGTTTAACCTGAAAATGATGGTTTCCAAAACGAACCTCCCGAACTGCAGAGGTTTTATTTTCAGGTTCCATCAAAAATTTCAGGCCCGCAACCTGTAACCTGTAAGTTTGACCCATCTTGGGTAGCGCCTTCAATCTCTTCCTTTTGTTCAGGAGGGCCTGCGAGGTCCTTACCTCATCGGGAAACCGATGCTACAAGTTGTGTAGTTGTAGTTGTCATTTTCGATTGCACTAGGGTTGTGAAAAGAATGGTAGAAATGGTAGACTCCACAACCCAAGTAACTACGCAAAAAAAAAACGTGATGACGTCATGCTATCGAGTGTTTGGTCCATCAACTGGCAGGCAAAGGTGTTGACTTCATGTCACATTGACCCTTCCCCAGCTTTCAAGCTTGGGTTTGACAACTTTTGTTGCATTTTTCAGTGGAGAAAATAGTTTCATCTTGAAGTTGATCTATACTTGAAAAATATGAGGTATAGCATGTTTGAAGCAAATCAGATGTTGTGCAGTAGGTGACGTCAAGATAAAAAGTTGAAAGACACCTCATCTTGTTCAGACAACAAGAGGGTATGTGACTATATTTATGTGATACTACTCCGGGTGAACTAGAATCATTGACTATTCAACCTGGATTTCCCTGAAAACGGACATTTCAATACTAAACTAGAGTTTGGGGGGACATACGTTTTGTGACGTCCTTACAAATCATGCAGTCAAATCCTCACGTTCTGACGTTCTTTTGATTTTGGATAATTTTGGATGACTTACTGCCACCTTCTGCAAACCCTTGTGATCCTGTCCAAAGAATCTCAATACGACTCACCAATGATTTCAAAACATCTCAAGTCTTCAACACCTTCCCAAAACACTTCCGATGAAAAGAAATGATTTTTCACGAACCAACGAAAACCCGGAACAGGTCCGATCAATTCTCTCTCCTCAAGGAGAATCATTTCGTGTTCTCTATCAGAACCCGGTAGGGCAATCATCGTCACTGGGGTCCTCATCTATAGTCCGATAGTGAGCAGCAAGAGCCCGGAAAGTTCCACAAACGATACCGAGAACATAGGTCAAATATGGTTAAAAATCGCCCATTTCCTAACCATTGATCCTAACTTTCTGCAACATCCAAAATTGGCGCTCAACTGGGTTTCCCGGAACCTGACTGGGATTCATCAACCTGCCGAGTTCACTCCCCGCCAGCTGGACTGGCCGTTTCCCGGGAAGTCCCAAACAAACTTCAAGAGGTTAAGATACTGTTGATGGAAGAAATCCTGCACCACCTGGGATGTATAAATTTCCTGACGAATTCTATCAAGATTGACCAGTGACTCTGGTAATTTTGATCTCGCTAAATTGAAGAAAAGAAACACTGAAACAGATCCGTTGTTGATCAATTCTCTTGGTCTTAAATGCATGTGGAAAGCACCGATCACTCATGCCAACACAAATTGATACGCCGGCAGCTTTTTGAAAGGCCATGGAGATCCCGCAGATCTCCCCAACAAGGGAGAAAAGCCAAAGCATGTTGTCGTACACCGAACGCCGCAAGTTTTCAACTTCAAGTTCAAACAAGAGAAAACTGCACTTTCAATTGAATGACTTGTGGTGTACTCATCAAGCGAATGATACAAGTGGTTGAAGGGTCCCCCCTTATGAACATATATCAATCGATTTACCATTACAACCCCGTAGATTTGATTAAGCATGGATCCCCTTGATTCCTATAGTTGAAAGTTGACAATTGAAAAGACAGTCATTCTTCCTCACCATCACATTCAGTGTCAATATTTGAACATCAGGGGTATAAGGTATAAGGTATACGGTATACTGGCAGAAAAGCCTTCTTAAGCTCAACAGACTTGAAGTTGCAATCTAGCATGCTCACCCTGTATGTTTGAATCCCAGGATATGGACCTGCGTTACTGTATGCAGATTGCAGCTCTATGGTGATGAGGTATATTTTGTATTATTTTGTTTGCTGGGTGCATCGAACCATTGAGTTAAGTCCCGGTCTCAAGGTGTCAAAACTATTTCGGATCCATTTTACTGTCAAGCTGCTTGATATAAATGGTAAACATGTACTGTATGGGTTGTTTGCTGACCTCTGCAACCACCAGGTTGGACCAGCAAAAAAAAACAAATCATCTCAAATCACAATCCTGTTTCAAAATTTCTTACCCCTCAGACTTGAACGCTCCATGGTACTGCAACTGCCTCGTTAAATGATATGAATTCATCTCAGAGTTCTTGCTTGCAAAGGGTCAGTTCTTCTCCAATTGTAGCTCCCGCCGCCGTGTCAGCACGTGAACGCCATCTGCGATACCTGCTGCTCAAGGCAGTGTTGTCAATCCAATTCACAACAAGACCAAACCCATTGGGCTTCCACTGACGTGCAAATATGTTGAAAGAATCTAATAGTGAATAACATCATTTGAGGTACGCTAAGGTAAGACATACTTGCAAGGAGTACTGTAAAAAAAAGGTCAAGCAAATCACAGCAACAATGTCATATGAAGAAACATTGTTTGTTGGAATTTCCCAAGGGTCATGGGTCGCGCCGTATTCAAACTTTTGTGGCTGGAAGGTGTCTTAAGACCTGTCCGGCACATCCCATTGCATGCAGCTCACCAAAATGAAACAACAACCACTACTGTACTCCAGTAAACCAACATGCCAATGGAAAGTCCACATTTATATATGGGAAACATTAGGAAATACACCTTCAAAAAGGCCCATGCTCCGTTGTTATGTTAGATTGGCATAGAGTATACCGAAGTGTAACCTAAACATGATATGTTGTGAGATTCTACGAGGGGGCTCCAAATAGCTCCGGGACCCAATGCAAGATTGGGAAATACTCCATCCGTAGTTTCAAATCGCTCCGGCAAAGTTTGAAACACATGCTGGTGAAAGAGGAACGAATCTTCCCGCTTGACCCCCAAACATGGTATTTCGATTATTTCGGAAGTATTTTCCTAAGTGAACAACCATTGAACAACCATTCCTTCATGTTTATGTTTCCTTTTACCTTTGTAGATGCACGCATTTAGATGGCCAGAACTGTTCTGATTGTCAGGTCTTTTCACCGATTCCTTATTATCTCCTCCCATCGCCAAACGGAGTACAGTAATTGAAACTCACATTGTGCTGATGGTGGCTATGGATTTGTCTCCATCAACGCAAAGGCAAGGGGTTGCTTAGCCGAAAGACGGCTGCATGCCAATGCACCTCTAGTTTGATTGACTTCACAAAACCAAACAAAGAAAGGCTTCTCCAGCTTGACAAGAAACAACTCTAGCACCTCTTGCAGGCTATTTCTAGAATTTATTCCCTGTGTGATTACCAATATTGCATTTCCAAGAAATCACCTCTTATATTTAGCGGAAGCTAAAAAGTAATCTGATGTTCGGAAGCTAAAAAGTAATCTGATGTTCTGGAGTCAGAACACATGACCCCTTTCCCCATCCAGTGGCACCCCCGCACCCCCTAAGTCTCTCTGCTTTGAACCAAGCTCTGTGCTCTATGCAGCTGTCCGGCAAAGCAACAACAAATCGAAGGATTTGGAAAATTGCGCGCACAAGTTCGGGACGGCTCGTATACAAACTTACATGCCAAATCCGCTTTGCACGTCCCAAAAAGACTGGATACATCATGTCATAATTGTAGACTTGGGAGGTTTTCAGCGATGGAGCTTCATCAATATCTGAAAGAGAATCCCTTGCTGTTCCAACTTCAAGCAACTCTGCCACGACCCCCGTCTTCGGCCACCTTTTACCGCTTAGTCATATTCAAAGCTATCTAATTTCTGGACTATTTCTGAGGGGGCCAGCATGTTGGGGGAAGGCTGGTTGAACAACCATGAGAGAACAAAATGAAATCATATATCTGGGGACTGGGGATAATCTAATCTCTCTTAGAAAGCTGTATCTTAATTTTTTTGCTGACATTATGAAGCCAAAGAAACAGAAAGCACAATACTAGCTACCTCCAACAAAATAGACATAAGTGGAAATATATCCATTCTATAGGTATTTGATATGAAATCAAATGCAAATTCACAAAACCTATGAAGAGCATACACACTAGAAACTGCAGCCGCCCTACCCCAACAGACAAATTCTTTGATCGAAAGGGGTGATTAACCTACTTAAACAAGGAATAGTGCATGTTCACCCTTGCAGTACTTCTAAACAAATCGCAAAACAAGTGAATGTACCGGTACGTATACCATCCTTGCATCGCCAATACATCAGAGAGAAACCGCGACCAATGCTGGGCTAAACACTGCGAAGTTACAGTTGAGTCATTTTGGACTTTGCGTGTCGCATTCAAAATCACGGTTTTCAATGGCCAAATTCATTGCTGTGGGTTAATAAGGGGTATGACTTTAACTCAGCTCATTTTGAATGGCCAATGAACTTGACCCTGGTATACTTTCACATGGTGTTTTTGCAGGTCCTGTGTTGAGCTTTCTTTGCAGGTTGTTGCTGGAAAGTCTCACAAGAAATGTGGGATCATGAAGGTGTCTCCCCTGACATCTTACATTTTCTGGAACCTCCACAAACAAATGCAGTTAACAAATAACATGGTCCTTTAAAAGGGCGTGATAATCTACAGTATTCACCACCCAAAAACAGGAACGTGTCCACAACGCAAGGCTGTTCGCACATCATTTCCATCAAATTAATCAAATTGGTGAGTTCATCGCCTTGGAAATGATGACCAGACAAATTCATTCATACACGTCACACAAAATTACCCCCAACTTGTGTGGCTACTTCAACTTTACGGATTCTTGAAGAAGCTACTCTGGGCAACTTATTTTTTAGGAGCACATTTTGGGTATGGTTTGGTCCCTAGGCCAAACAAACTACAACCTCTGAAGCCGTCCACCCGTTCAAAAGCGTGCGCTTTAAAGACGCAAAACAGGTACCTTCTTCAGCTATCAGAATTGACCTTGCTAAGCCGTTCTGAGGATGGTGAACATGTCTTTTTCTCAAATCATTCTTGATCCTATACATCCTACTTTGACTTTCCGCTGGTATTCCTTGTTTTCTTGATGGCGGAAAAGATGACAAAAAAAATCATTATAACCAAAAAACTTGGAGTACAGAATATGTTCATAGTTGCTACAGATTCACACAAGAGAAAGGAAACCACTCCGCATTTTCCCAAACTAGCTGTAGATGCCACTGTTGGCTTAGAAACAAACATCCCAATTATTATCAAATATCCCATTGGGTATAAGTAGCATGTTGCAGCTAAATCATCGACATCATCACATATATGACACGAGCAAAGGGTATTTCATTTATCCTCAGAATCCTCAGCAAAAACTGAAGTCACCTGAATCGACAAATCTTCCACATCGCCAAAGAGTCACTTGCAGTGGTTCCACCCCAAAAAAATGATGGTAGATATTCATAAACACACCTGTTACACTCCCGAAAACGAACATGCGGATTGCTGCAAAATCCCAATGTTTTGTATGGGAAGTACATCGGCTCGTTCATGGTGGATTTTCCAGCCAGCCATGTTAGTTTCAGGCAAGGTACTGTTCCAAAGAAAACTTCCTGTGACTTTTGGGATACGCTGGGTATCTGATCTTCAACCAATAACAGCAATAACTTTAGGTTGGGTGTATGTGGTTTGGATCTTGCAGGTCTTACAAAGGCATTGGGATTCAAAGCCAACCCAGTGGTTGAAGATCCAGCCATTTCAAATCCATCACAAGGGTGTTGGATTAACAAATCTCTGCACTGCAATGAATCTCTTTGTCAAAGTCTAGGATCAGCAGCAAAACATGGCAGTAACGTTGGTTTGCCCCAAGACTGCGAATAGTGATTATATATATACATATATCATATATAGTATACATGTATATATACATATATGCGCAAACACAGGCTAGCACACAGGCATATTCGAAGGTAAAAACAATATCACAAGTTGCCCCAAGTTTGTTCTGTGGCGCCAACGATGCCTGCCCAATGGGGCTCAACAAAAAGGAAGGAAAACATCACCTCTCCAAATTGGTCCTCCTATTATTAGCAATTTTGTAGATGTAATATGTGCGAGTTGCAATATTTTCACAATAAGGCATTTCATCTAAAGTGTTTTGGGTTGACATGACGCCAGTTCCAATTCGCCCCAAATGTAATTTCATTCCAAGACTTGGAAAAAATCCGTCCGCAGCCATGTGCTGCCATTAATAGTATCCAATTTTGGGTGAGACTCGTATTCCTAAACTGTTTTTTCTCCAACTCTATTTCTATCCATCTCTATCCTCATCACTTAGAACGCCATCAAAATAGTCAAATAGTCTCCCCCAATAATTCTGGCCTCCAGAAACTCCAGAACTTCCCAACATCTATTCTGCGTGGTGAATGATAAGATAAGAATCTTTCAAACATATCCCCCCCCCAAAAAAAGGAACATCCCGGCCCTGCACAGCTAAATGCCCAGGTGGTAGGCATCTTGATGTTCAAGGCTTACTCGACTTGATCTTTTCGGGATTCTAGACTTCCAGCCTTGGGGAAACTCCATCAGAAAACCTTCCCTGTTTTCATAAGTTTGCTTGGTCTGGTGATGATTTTTCTGGCAAAAAACATCTGAATCTGGTCATGAGTATGTTCATCGTTGTTTGCACAGTGAATCGCGCATGGCGCGAATGTTCATCTTCATCACTTTTTGTGAGTTTTGCTTGTCTTTGGATTCACCACTGGATTGTTTTCAGCAAATTTCATGAGGGAAACTCCGATTTCACCGGGAGAAAAAAACCCTTGAACATGTTGATCCTAGTCCTTCAGCATCACTCCCCCCCCAAAAAAAAAACGAATAGAATTGGCCACAAAGGCCATCATCTGATCAAATTCTAAAAACACCAACCTCAACCGGCATTTCACCAACCTCAACAGGCATTTCACCAACCTCAACAGGCGTTGATATACTGTTGATCGCTGAAATCATGTCCATCACTGTGAGGTTGGTAGTTTGCAGCGGAAAACCAGCTATATGATGTTCTTTTACATGTCATGTGCGTAGCTGGATTTCAGTGTTTAATTGCAATCGATGTTCCTTGATTGTATAAACTACACCAACTTGGAGTTCTTATCAAAAATCCGTGACGAATTCGGTCAAACACTTCAGCATGAAAAAAAAAATCCCTTCGACATATAACCGGTTGCAACTTTCAAGTGAACTAGTGAGCTATAGTGATTGGTAGAGTCGGTAGAGGGCCTTCTGGGCATTTTCAGGTAGAGAAAATGACCATCACCGTGAAAATTGTCAAAACACAACTTTCGCAGCAGGAACATGCAACGATGGGCACTGCATGGCGTCAAACTCTGATCCTCCGAAGAATTTGGCTCCCCAAGCGAGCCCTAGAGAAAAATCGAATCTGCAGCGCAAGCGCAGGCCACCTTTTCTTGGGGGTTTCACGTCTGAGCGAAAACAACGCCTTGGCTGGGTGAAATCTCCTTGTTGGACGGGATGTTTCAGACTGCCTGATAGACGGAATGACAGTGCTTATGGTGCTTATGTATACATTGTGTATTGTGTTCTTTCATATTAGATTCCAAAACAAACCCAAACCTGGCTAGGTAGACCCTCTGGAAAGAACCTCTTGGGTGAGGTCACTATGCCACTTTACATTGCCCTTTCAAGAGATCTTTTGAGGCCTTCAGAGTTCTCTTTGCATTGCAAGGACATGACTTCGAGTAACATGCACTGCGCTGCAGTTTGCAAACATTCGATGTGCGACCTGATTCCAACCAAACGATGTGGGGGAACGGTTCTACCTTCCACTACCGCATGGAAACTCAAGAATGCACATCTGATTAAAAAGGGACTCATGAATATATCCGGCACAGCAATCAGCACAAGTCCACTCTTATGGACCTTTGGAAAGTACTATAAGTCCAGGACCGGAGTTGGAAATGCGTGCGACAACGCATTGACTACACTTTTTTGATTCGAGAAGGCTGAGCTGGAGATCATAGAATTCTGTGGCATCTGCGCCTACAATGACAACATCCAACTGTGATCTTTTCCCAGCCATCTTCCAATACAATGACTGCAGCTATCCTGTTCAAACAGCCACGCATCCCGCACATGAGGCACAAACCACGAGTAAGAACACCTACCCAGTGTCACTATGAACTCTTCTTCACCCATTCAAGTCTCACAATCCTGTTCCAACAAGACCTCTTTGTCAAACACACAACCAATAATAAAACATTGTGATAATATGAAGACTATTTTTCCATCCATACTAGACTCTTTTCATCAGCTGTCTGAGTTCTTGTTGTTGCATCTTTTATCAATTCGACATTTTTACAGGGTTTCATTGGTATGGACCATATGGGCTTTTGGGGCTTGGACTCTCTTTCTCACTGCCAGCTTCCGTGTTTGTTGGAGACTGGACGTAAGTTGATCCATTGGACTCACTGGAAGCTGCTGGGGAGTTCGAGGTGGCCTTATAGGATGTCGGCCGAGATTCCCAACGTTGGATCCACCGTCACTGTTGGTGCTTAACTTTGATGGGACCCATTGGTGCTTGGCTGTTCACTAGGGGTGTTCCATATTGCACCACCTGGGATGTATGAAACCCTACAAATAATGGGAAAAACTAGGTAGCCGGCTGATACGGCGCCCTTGCGTGTACCACGTTTCTTTTTTTTGTAATTCTGAGTTCTGGAACCTGAAACGCGCTATTTGTGGTACTTTTGAAAAGCCCTGATGTTGATGCACATGAATTTCGTGCGGCAGGGCCATGACTCCAAGAGGAAATTTGGTGTTTCGCTATAGCGAAACGATGATTTCAGAACTGAAACTGTAAAAAAAAAACATTAGATTTTGTGTTTTTCAAAGCCGATCACCCAGACTCATCTTTGATGATTATGTGAATCTTCTTTGTCAATGAAATGGAACATGCAATATGTTATTTGTACAGCCCATACAAAAAGTGAATCTGGGGAACACCACCTTCATTTCATATTGTGTGAATATGTTCCTCCATGGACATCGGAAGATTCTTAGTTATATAAAGTTGGGACGACACTTTTTTCCCACTTTTCAAGACCACAAAGCAGTCCATTCCGGAGCACTTTGAACACGGGTTACATTAAGCTTTGGACATGTGTAGAGTATGTACCGAAGCAGTCCATTCCGTAGCACTTTGAACACGGGTTACATTAAGCTTTGGACATGTGTAGCTTTGGACCAGTGTAAATCATGAACCCCCTTCGGACACTTTTGTCCATATTTCCACACCCCTTACACGCTTTTATGTCCCAAGGACGAATTTACGTTTACGTTTCGGAGGGGCCTCATTTGGAAAATCGACAACCCTTCCACGACTTTATCTTTGGCACCCGGCATTTTCGACAACCCTTACAAGGGCGCCGAATCAGCCGGGTGCCAAAAACTACCAACCTCAAACATGACCTCAAATCAATCAAAAGTATGTCAATGGTACATCTCTACCGCAATGGGATTAATTCCAATGAATACAATGTCATCCAGAACTAAACAGTCCAAACTATAAATGGTATTACCTGATCGCTATTTACAGGTGCTTACCAGTAGTTAGTAGGGTCTCCATTTCCTCTACCAATACATACCTACCAAATGTGCGACCCAACTTGCGAACTATACAAGGAAAAAAACTATATGCATACATGTATGAAAAAAACAAGATATACACACATACATACAAAATATCTTATTTCAAATTGACGTGTACATAATATATATATACATATGTGGTTATCCTATGATTATATACGTGTAACCTTGTACAAATCAAAAGATATATATATATATAAAGATAAATATACATACAAATATGCTTGCGGATGCAACTAAGATGACTAAGATGTGCCTGGAAACCTGCGGGTAGCTCCTGTGCTGTGAAGAAAATTTAGATTTTAGATCACCTGAGCTCCTTGGCTCCCTTCCAAGCACTACAAATGTATCTTTGTCGTGATGAGCCTTCCTGCAAGGTCCGCAAGGTTTTACAACATTGAATCATTAAACCAAGCAGCAAGCAGCAAGGAGAGGTTCCTGGCAATTTTCGGGCTTAGTTCGTGTTGCAGTTCAAAAAAGAGAAAGCCAGTGCTGAAACAACTTTGCCACAATGAATTGCTTCCATAAAAGTATTTTTAAACATGCATGAACCTTCAAGCCCTGACCTGAACCAGATACTACGGGGAGATAGCCTTGACGGATCCTTTTGGGGAGATCCAGGTGGCGAGGTCATGAAAGTCGTTTGCCACAAATATACACAAATACTGTAATTGCCATGTTTGGATTTTCCTTCTTAAAAGTTTATGTGCTGTTGATATATTGATCTATTTCATCAGGTTTTGACATGTATCTCATAAAACCTTCCTGAAAGTAGGGGAATATGTGATGCCATTCGGGATATATAATCATGCTACTATCTAACCAGCGTCCCTGGAAAAACGACCATCCCATCTTCACACAAAACAACACCTAGGCATGCTATCAAGGCAGTACTGGGCCCGGCCAAACGATACAGCATAGATAGTTATAGTATGTCCTATAATATAAATATTAATATATATATATGTATGTAATTATATATTTATATACATAGCATTTGGTACTATACATACTGTATATTTATTGAGTGTAGAGTAGACATAAATGGAGTGAAATGATTCCGGTAGAAGTTGCAAAAAAAGAGTCCTATGTTCAAGTAATATACAAATGTTGCTTCCAATGTACCAAACCCTTTTCAGGAAATTCTTTTTTTAGGGATCAGCCTCGAATACAAAAAAACCTACCCAACTGCCCCTTGTTTTGAGTGTTGCGTAAGGCTGCCAGTCCTGTATCTTCTGGGTCTGGGTGGCTCAAGATTCAATGCCGCCACACATGTTGAATGCCTTCCCGCCGGCTTTTTTAATCCAAGGATGCGGGAATTTGAAAGATGAAATTTGTAGGTTAATTCAGGTATGTAAGGATCATGTTTTGTTGAAGGTATGTATGATATATCATTGCAATCATATATATATATACATACATATTCTGAAATATAGATGCTTGGCACAAACATAGCTAATATGTCCCGATATGACATGATGAATGATAATCATGGTCGTTCTACATATTCAATCTGTGAGTCTTGTTTCTGGGTTTACACTCCACATGCCACTCTTCTCAATGCAACTAACTCATGGCAACCCTTAGGTCCCCTGCTAAAAGTTAAACTCTTGTGATCTGAGTGGGTTACAAATAAAATCCCACTAAATTCAAAGGAGCTAAGGGAATAAGGCCAATCTAAGATGTGCCCAGAACTGCTTTTAGAGATTCCTTGAATGGCCACCCATGAGGTAATAGCAACACAGGAAGAGCGCCAACCTCCATGCATTTTAATGTAGTGAAGTAGTAGCAACATATCAGTAACCATCCAAGGTTGATAATACCCAAAAACATGCCAGAGGTTTTTCTCAGTCAGATTCCTCGCCTGCTAGATAGTTATGTATGCAACTAGGATCAATCTCGTGAAGGATTCGAGCTTAAAAGTCGAAATACGATAGTTTTGAGAACCACTCGGGAGTTCACGGTAAAAAATAGCAATGCAGCAACTTTGAATCAGGTCTGTTGCTGCATTTCAAGTGATCTTTTCCCAAGTCAATGGTTGTAGGTGATTTTGGATATTTCACCAAGCTCCAACGACCTAAATTAGGGGGGGGCATTCTCTTCGCTCACCTATACCCATGGATACCTTTCCGGACGCAATTTCGTTCTGTGCATCACGAAATGATTCAGCCGGTAATCTTCTACAGCCTATGTATGCTCAGAAATCACAATCTAAGACAGTAATCACAAAATAATATCACCGTTTTGATCATTCCCGGGCAATTCCCCACCCGAGGGCTTCACATACATTGTGTCGTTTCTAAATATTGAATCTTTGATGTGTTTTTTTCAAAATCACTGGGGCTTCTTAAGTCGAGTTCTGCACATGAGGCTCCCGCTATGTTGAAGCAAAATGGCATCTTAAAAAAAGGCAACCACTTGATAAACATTTAAAAACATCCTAGACTTCAAGTAAAATCAATGTGAAACAGAACACGTTTGTTCGCTAACTCGGGTAACTACTTTTTGCTCTTGGATTGCAAACACTTGATATAGAAACTGCTGCAATTTTAGGGTTTAACGCTGATCCACCACCATTGTTTAGAGGTTTCAGTCTGCAGATGGTCTGGAAACTTTGCTCCAAATATACGGATTTAACCACTACCTCTTGATGTTTCTGGAATGAGCAAAACCTTCCTCAAAATTTGGTCCCTTGAAATTGCGAATATCTCCGAACGTATAGATATTTTGTTTTACAAATGGAGTCATCTACAAACTGGACAATAATCATCCTCCTCAAAGTGTAATTTTGTGGTCTTGAAAGTTTGAAAGTCCCAACAGCAGTTTCGCCGGAGGTTTCCCCCGACTGCCTCTGGATGTCCATCGCAAAATTGAAACAGTCACGGAGTCACCACAAGTCAGCAACATAGCTGCGCCACTTTCATCGGTTTGACACGTGTCAAGACAGAAAAGTTGTCTCATCTGGTTGTCTTTTTTGAGTTGTCAGCTAATGATATGGTCAATTGTTGTTTGGGGTTGGTGGTTTGGGTCCCAGGAATCCAAACCACCAGGCCCCAAACCAACAATTAATTAGCCATTCGCATCCATTAGCTGAAGTTGAATGGTGAACAAAGCTGGTTGAAGCCATGTGTTTTAATGAAAAAAAAACCAACAAATTGCCAATCACATGTGATTCACAACCACAAAAAACGGCACTCCCGAAACCCCAAAAAAAGAAACAAAAAAAAAGCCTTCTCAGCAATCTCTTGCCTCGCAACGAGGCAGGCCGGCAAGGTGAGGGAATTTTTTCGTGCCGGCAAGCAGGGTTAGTATGGCTCGTACACAAAAAATCTCACAGGCTCGTTGTAGGGGCCGGAGGAAACCAAGTTTTGGCATGTGCTTAATATGAACTTTGAATTTTACACAGGAGGTACTGTACTCGTCCAAAAATGTCTGACATCTAACATCCCTGTCAGTAGTTTGCCGACACATCCTATCACCGACCCTTATGCTATCAGAACAACTCCTCTTGCTTACATTGCTTCTAAGATAGCAGGGACCGTCATTTCCACATTGATACATATATCATATATCACATATGTATTTACATATAAATATCTTTTTCATACTGGAAGTCAAAGATCATCTAAATAATAGTCCCCAATTTTGGATGATTCAAATTCCCTACAAAAAATAGTCCGTGGTGAAAGTCATTGAAAGCCTATTATTGTTTCAATGGTCTTTGGAATTCCAGGGTATGTACATTCATGTTGTTTGACCAGAATGACCACGGACACCGACACGAAGGCCGTAGTGACTGTGCACCCCCACGGCTTCTCTTCTTTGTTTTCAGCTACCTCCTTGGTACACAGCGTTGCCAATGGGATACCAAACTCGTCGCCTGGAATGTTTAAAGTATATGGCCATAATACCCCTGGTACAGGAATGACTTACTGATCAACTGGTGATAACTGCAGGATTTTAGCCACCGTATTAATAAGAGCACTGGTCATAATGGATAATTCACTGAAAGGAGTCTTTGGCTAACGAGTTCCAAATATGAATTATATATATATGTTTAAACCAATTTCTGCAGGCTTTGGCAGTGGCAATCCTCCACGGGCTAATCTCTTGTTCTGAGTCCCAGGTTGTTTTGTTGGTATCCTACATCCGGTCATATATGTGATTGGTGTCAATCTACCTTTTGGGAACGACAAAGTACAAAGTGTGCCCCTAACAATTAGAATTGGGGTTAAACAACTCCTACAAGGTTATACCCCCAAGTTACCCATGTATTTTCGGCCATTTTTAGGGTATACACCCCCGAAATTTAACATAGCCACTGAAAAATGATGTTTGGAAGAGAGTTTCCTTTTGGGATTGCTATGTTAAATTTCAGGGGTGTAACTCCACTTATAACTGGATCCGGGGCCCACCTTTGTGGGGTCTCATCCCATCTGGGCTTGCCGGACCACCCCAGCACCAGAGTCAGCGCCCGCTTGTGCAACTGCAGTGCAGGGTGACATGCAGGCGGACTCGGCATTGTCCTGGTGGTACCAGTGGAAACTAAGGAGTGGAGACACGAGATTGGAGGGGATCAAAGCTGTTTTGTTGGACAAATTTGGAATTTATGTGATGAATTAAGCATTCAAATTCACATCGTACAATAAGAATAAGTCATGTCTTAGAGTGATAACAGAATAGTGTTCTACTTCTCTTTTCGTATGAACCTTTTTCCAATTGCCATCATTTCGAACCACACCTGTATGTGCAACAAGATAAAATCAAATTCCCTGCACCTCCACCGTTGTCATGGCCGCCACCGCTGAAAAAGCTGCCGGGGCCCACGATGGTGTTCGACGGTGCTGGAGCCAAAGTGGCCACAAGTTTTTGGGATGTGTAGTTAGTGCATGAAGTATTGTCTATAGTGATGCAACGACTAAATAGGTTTTATACAGTAGAGAATCTTCAGCTTTCTAGCAAAAAAACATGGGTCTTCACATGATGTTCTAGTCTTGACTCGGGTTCTGTTCCTCAACATTGCCATCTCCAAGTTGAAATTCAGTTGCTCTTGACTCTTGACTTTTCTGCAAGCGTGACTTGTTGTTGCTTCCCCAATTTTCAGTAAGGTTCATTGGGATCCTAGTCGTCACTGGGTATAGTCTCCCTGAAACTGTCCTTTAAACCCAAACCACTTCGTGGAGTTTGAAGCTCACAGTGAATGAATCTTAAGAAATCCCATACAGCCTTTATACTGTCGCCACTGTCGAAACACAAGTTTCCAGTGTTGACACAAAAAGAGGTGCTGTGGTCTCAAATTGGCCAACCTTCTTTCAAAATTCTTGAATGCACTAGGTTGCAAAGTTGTTGGTTCAGATTTGGACAAAAAAGTGAAAATCTCACTCCTCTCACTGAAACCAACTTCTCGTCTTTTGCGGTCGATGTTGCAGCCATTTTCTTTCCCTAAAAAAATATCTGATGATAACTTCCAACTCTTAAGGGTCAGACGATTGAGTAGATACAGTATTTCTTCGGTAAATTTATGGGATCAAAAAATGGGGCGTTTTAGGATCGTACCATGGAGGGATGGTGGTGGGAAAAAATGAACTTCTGAGTTTGAAGCTTGGGGAAGTCTGACTTCTCCCAGTTCCAAGTACTCCTCAGACTTGGGATGTTCTCAACGTCTAGCTGACTTCATTACTACCAGGGGGGGTGGTCATCACCCATACCATCCATGTAGTGTATATTTACCTACATTTACCATAAAAATCAACCAAATGCAGGGATAAATATACCAGCCCATGGATATTATGGGTCACATCTTTTTGTGGAGAAACCCCTACGAATTTCACTAACTGGCCTTTGGGAGTCTCCAATTATCATTGATTTAGCTGGACAAATCTCCTGGAAATTCAGCGAAAAAATCGATGAGGAAATTCACCTACAATCATTCCCCTGTTGTAAAAAAGGAAATCCATGGACATGTTTCTTGGGGTGGATCACGGTGGATACATTGATTTCAGGTGTAAACTCGTAGCCAGAAATCATTTGGCTGCCTTTTTTTTCGGTTGGTGTTTTCCGGTGGGCTCCAAAAAATTTCGCTTGCCAGGAACCCAGCCGGGTATGGAATCCAGGCTGAAGAATCATTGGGAATTTCCCGTGTCAATGGCAGTGTTTTTCTATTCCCGAAAAAAGCGTTCAATCTTTTGGGGTCAAGTTGTCTGTGGCTCACATCTTTTTTGGGGGTATGAATGACCATGCACCCATCATGAGCTTCAACAAAGGTCAAGTATAAGACTAACACAGTAAACAGAAAATATACTTTACCTACAATATATGCTTGCAGGTTGTAGGTGACAGGAATAGTCTACATTTGCGTGTTGATCAAAAAACAACTACTGTATATGGAATAATCCGTTGCAAAGATAACGCAAATACAGCAAACAGTAGCTTGGACCCTTTACATATATCGACCAACCAGTTTTGTGTTGAGAACCATTGACAAGCTATCCATTTGCAACATGAAATCATGGTTGCTTGATAATGATCCCGTCAAGACTGGCGTTGCATTATTATCTGTCTATTTTTTTTCGGCATATCAGCGGGCAATAAAGCCTCCTGTAAAATTCGAAAATTCGATACAATGACAATGGTTTTGTCACTAGTCCAATTCGACTTTACCTTCTCTTGACGTTGTACCCTAAAACACATTCATCTAACATGGTAGCCAACATCAAATATCTGAGAGTTCTACATGTAAACCTATTGAACATGTTTTAGACTGCAATTCAACCTAAACAATTGTGAAGTCTGATAGCATATCGTGAAACATCATGATATTTAATGTCCTTTTGAAGCCTGTGGAATATGTATATTATGTATATATATATGTATGCAACCGGATACATATACGTATAGACACAATAAAACGACAAGTTCAACACGTCGCATTAAAGGCCATAACATAATTATGGGGATCTCCATGAACATTCGGAATCCGCATCCTTCAGCGGCCTGGATTCTCGAACACATGCGGCGTTTGTTGCATCGAACGTGGAGATCCCAGCGACCGCGATGCCAAACGTCAACGCGCCTACCCTACTTGGTGGTTTGAACCCAGCTCGAAAAAAAAAAGGCAAATTGGATCATTTCCCCGAGTAGGGACAACAAATAAAAATATTTAACCCACCACCCAATAGCAATAGACTCATTGATGATACAGTGAATCAAAAGAGAGCTTGTGTACATCATATTTGTTGAATGGTTTTACATCAGCCCACTTAAGCAACAACGAAGAAAAGGTTTGGACTGAAACCCGTTGCTGGTAACTCATTCAAATGCACAATAACAAAAAGATCATGGAACGTGTAACTTGAAATGATAGATCTCTTTGAATCATGTTCAGTGTTCAAGGCCTGAAATTGTCTGGCTTCTCAAATACTGGTGATGGACTGACTGTCTGGCTAAGCAGTCGATATAGCGATATTGTCATTTCTGCAAGAACAGCGACCTTCTATACAGGAACTAGTTATCTAGTAAGTCTGTCAGATAACTTGTAATTCAACTTCCTGGAACACATCCTCCTAAATGCCAACTGCTAGATCCAATTCATCTCTTAAGATTGCTTCGTCACTAATTGAAACAAAACAGATGCTTCTGCCATTTAGTTCAATTATTCAATATGCTATTGCTCAACAGCTTCCTGTCTACAAAATCTATGGTGTGTCTTGTAACCAAAAAGCCATTCGGACAAATGCCTCCGGATCACACCACTTGGCATGTGCTGCCACTGGACTCCACCTTCTCTCGGCAAGACATGCCTAGAGCCGAGTGCTTTTGAAACCAAGACACGCCGCCAGGAACATCAGCTGCCGTGAGACATTTCGTCCCAGGGTCAAGCATTGAATCATCCCAACTGATTTAGTTTAATTCCTACCAACAAGGGAGTTCAGCAGTATTCATCCCCCCAAAACGAAAATTTAAAATCAGGAAAACTGGTCACATGAATCAGATTCAATCTTCTTGTTGTCATGGGAGCTGTGCCGCGGCGTGGCTTCGCTTTCTGGTATTCCGAAACATTTTGCGTCGCTCTGGCTGAAAGCCACGGAGACTCTTGATTGATTGCGTTTGATTGTGTCGATGTTGTCTTCTTGTTGAACCGGCCCGGTTCGCTGATATCCATATATAATATAGACATATATTCAAACATTGTATGTAATTGGATATGCAGTCAATGGTGGTCTTTGCTGGTGGTTGACTATATCAGGAAACTACCACCCTAAAGCACCAACCAACCATTCACTGATTGTAGCTCCCTAGCTACCACTTTGAAAGGATCGGTTCCCAAAGCCTTGTCAAGTCGATCCAAATAAAGGTGACTTGACAAGACGACTTGATTCCATACTGATATGAATTGCAGTAATCCGGTAATCCTGTATGAACCGTCACTCAAAGCAAAGCAGGAAATCATGGGCATGATAGTTATCCTAAAATGACCTTCAGAAGCAAAAACAAACTCTCAGACCCAGTGAGCATTGCGTTCAGTGACAACATGTAAAACAACAATCTTCACTATTTTAGTAGGGGCCCCTATACAACTAATCTCTATCTTTCACTTTGAGGGATCACCCAAAATCATATGCAGCTGGACTTCATGAATGAGTAGATGAGATCCTACCCAGGACTAAAATCCTGCAATGAGAAAAACCTACCTGAATCAGTGCAGGGTTTCAGCGGGCTCCTTTGTTTTGCTGGGCCCCGGGCGTATATTCAAACCAAATGGCAACCCCACGATACACATCTCCAAAATGCATCAACAACAGGAGATGATACCTTCCAACATAATCCATGTCCTTCAGTGGGTGATCCCCTTCAATAAACGATTCTTAATGCAGCAACCAGGAGTTTAAAACCGCCAAAATAAGGCCTTAACTTAGAGAAGAGGTGGTTGGTTGACTGCGAATGAATACAAATAGATACATGGATAAAGGAATAAATCAATAAATAAAAAAGTACATACATATATTATCTATATACATGTTGGTATACATATAATGTATATACAATGTATATTGTGTTTATCTTGTAACCAGTAGCCATCCCAAGAGTTCACCCTGTTGATTGCTTCTCCATCCCTTGCTGAAGAGCTCTCAAGGTCTTCAGCCACAGCTGGAGGGGTGGCACGGGTGGCCACCAGGTGGGCTTTGTCTCGAATGAAAATCATACCCGGGACCCTGAAACAAGGGATGTCTTATTAAAGGACCTGGGATCATTTGGTTTCTTAAGATTTGTGGATCTTTGGTACAAAAAAAAACATGTTTCATTAGTCATGATTTGGAATCAATTAATAGACAAACCACTTTAAAGTGAATGTTTGGGGTTTCCAATGTGTTGGAGGGTTTCTGACATGATCGATAGATTGTTTTTTCAGGAAGGTATGAAAATGAACCCACAAGAGCTTGGGGATAGGAACATCGTACTTTCGAGTTGTTGCATGAGTTGTGAGGTCAACAAGTTTCGGAGATGAACAACATATGGCAATAGAAAAGTAGCTTCGCAAGAAAAATACGAGTATTTCAGAAAGGAAATACGTAGCACGGTATAGCCTAGCCTACTTGTTTTACGAATTTAGACTCCAGTACCATCATGTGCTCGAAAGGGAGGGTCGCCTAGCAATCACACAAATGGGATCTTATAATACCTCGTATACACACATTTCACATTTCTTTCAACCACTATTGACCTGATCCATGAATTGGCGCAAAGCTAAGTCAACCCATTGCCAAAAAATGTTGGAAGCTTTCTGGAAATCTAGAGAGAATATATGGCCTGCTGGCTGCCTAAAATTGCTTAGCAATAGTTCACATGGTCCGTTTTTATTGCCCATAGGATCCATGTATGGTCTATTTACTTACATTTGGTTGATTTTTGTGGTAAATGTAGGTATATATACCATACGGATCTTATGGGTTGCAATAGTTTGGAACCACCAGCCATTATTCTAATACTACTTGAGATACCGGATGATACCAGTTACGGTGTTACAGTAGCCAGCCATGGCTGAGATACTGCAATAGCATCTCATGATCTTGAGATACCAAATGATACAGTCCCTGAAACTAACAGCGAGTTTACCCCTGAAAATAAGCCATCCCAAAAGGAAAATCATCTTCCAACCATCAATTTTCAGGGGCTAAGCTAACTGTTAGTTTCAGAGAGGGAACCAGTTTTATAGTATATAATTTCAAAGAACCGAATCGGAGTTACTCGTCCTTTTTCGAGACAAACTCACATGGGGCGGCGTCCATCATGGAGCCCCAGAGAAACGGAGGAATGCCGTTCACTGGAGAAGACATGTGTACAACCCAAGAAATATTAAATGATGGCTTGATACTGACACCAGAAACCCATTTAAAGTTTCTTTCTCTGAAAAAGAAACATATGTATGACAATTACAATATAGGCATAGGAACGAATAAGAATGATCTCACAAGCACGACCTTTACTCGAGCTGTGATTTTTGTTGACCGGAAGACTGCAGATATTTGAAAGGACCCTGTGAGCTCCAAATGGATACCTTGGAACCACCATCGCTACCCTGTGATTTTGAGGATTCTGGGGTTATTTAGCTCCTCTTTTAGTAGGAAAATACATCATCCCTGGCGACCCT
Organism: Breviolum minutum Mf 1.05b.01; assembly: GCA_000507305.1. NCBI lineage: Eukaryota > Dinophyceae > Suessiales > Symbiodiniaceae > Breviolum > Breviolum minutum. The sequence goes on along the minus strand of DF239333.1, from coordinate 42,652 downwards.
GATCGCTTCTCCAATATCATAGGGTAGATAGCGATTGTGTCCTTCTCCCTCTGTCGTTTCGAATCTTCAAGTCCAATGAAAAACAACATGTCAACTCTGAACGGTCTCCACCGTGTCACGTTGCATTTTCAGGTTGCGTCCATGGCATACCTTGGGCAAAGATTTGAGTCGAATCCAACCATGAAAATATAGACTGGATAAATATCCATGTATGGTATATTTACTGTACCTACATCTGCTTGATTTTTGTGGTAAATGTCGGTAAATATACAATCGTCCTATGGATGGTATGGGCCATATACATATATATATATACCTTGCGCGCATTTCTTGAGCCCCTTGGAATGGTTTGGAAGATCCACATCCTGTGTAGAGAAGTCCGTGACTTCAACCATCATGGAATACGAAATGAATACGGGAACCCATAGGATCCATATATGGTCTATATATATATATACCTTCGTTTGATTCGTTTCTATGGTAAATGTATATCTACATTGATCCTATGGGGAAGTAAACCACATTCGCAAATGAGAAAATGATCTCCACGTTGGAAATATGCGAATATTCTGAATGGATTGGCTGGGATTATGGATTGAGAACCCTGCCATGAATCTAGCAAAATATACCCTAGTCAAGATCATCCAAAAACCGAGTGAAGCTCAACCCCGGGCTTGCTATCCAATTGGGGAAATCCTCCTTGAGGAACATTGAATTACATGGATCCATCTGGGGCTGACCATCTAAATCACTATATTTTGTATATATTTGTTCTCTCAGGGATTTCACATCCTGTTGGCATTTTCAGGCATTTCACTTTCCACAGGCCCAACCCACCACCCCAACCCCCAAAGAAAAGTGTATAGCCAGCGGCAATCTGACCCGGAAACGGTCGTCATTCTCATCCTCAATCCTGGACCAAAAGAGTAAACAGCCAATGATTGCATGGCATTCAACTGGTGAAACCGACTTTCCCCTCGGCTAACATTGAAGTGCATTCATTCAGCCTTTAGTTGTCTTTGTCCAAACACCTCTGCAGCCAGAAAAGGTACTTCATGTTGGAAGGATTCCACAACATTTTACCAACCTTTTCCAGATTCTTGGCCGATCATATGACGCAAACTTCCAAGTAGGTTTCAAAATTCCACAGGTTTGCCACTCAACTAAAACACTTCCAATATTTTCCAGGCTGATTGCGGGTCTCCACTTAAGCCTCTCAAGTAATGTATGTGTATACATATATATATATATGCAAATATGTGACTTGGACTATCTACCTTCATCACTGGGGCCTTAGTCAAGTTTCAAACATTGTGCCATGGTCTAGACCAAACATGGCGCGTGGTTAATCCTAACTCCATCGGAATGCTATGATATCTGATATGTTCCAGCTCCTGGTGTAAACATTCGAACAAGAAAAAGTAGGATCGCTCTGTGCTTTTGACCACTTCAAGGGGGAAGTGTGCCTTAGGGCTCATCCCAAACTTCATCAAAGAGAAAAGTATGTATCATTTACGAAGAATGCCTTGTTTAATACGGCTGATGGAAGAAATCCTGCACCACCTGGGATGTATCAAACCTTGTAAATTATGGGATAAACTACCAACCTCAACTGGTGCAGGAGTTCTTCCATCAACAGTATGGCAGAATTTTGTCAAAATTCTTAAGGTTTAATAATAAACCAACTAAACATATGTCTAAATACCAAACACCCATGGTAAGTCACCCCAAAACATTGAAATGCAAAAAAAAAATCTAACCTCCAAACATCTCCAAACCTTACCCGCTTGACCCCACTTTTAAACGGATCGCCTATCAACGGTGGTGAGGTACACCCGGTGTCACCTTTGGAGCACCTTGCGGCCACATCACTGGTCGCATTGGAAGCTCAGAGGCCTCAGGTAGGAGGTACTTCCAAAAACCGAGGCAACTGGAACATATGTAAATGTAAAAAGAAAAAAAACAGGGATATACACACTATACCATGGTATATGTATACATCAAACAATATATATATATAGAGATACATTTCTATACACCCAAAAACCCCATGTACACGTTTATATAAAGTAGCACACACATCCAATCTGTTTTTTTGTGGGAAAGTGCACCAGAAAAAACAGACATCACCTAATGCATCACCTAATTGGCATGAATTGGCGGTGTTTGGGAGGGGTGAAAATACATGAAAATACTACCTATATTTACCTTTTACCAGAGCCAAACACCTCCATTGACTATAGTTGACTCGGTGACTATCAGCAACTAAGTCATTGACATTTCACGGTGACCAAGTCCTTTCGACAAAATGTGTAATTTGATAGGAAAAAACAACCTAAGCATAGTATTCTGGTTGGTGGTTCCAACCCATCTGAAAACTATTAGTCAAAATAGGAATCTTCCCCAAGTTTCGGGGTGAACATGAAAAATATTTGAAACCACCGGTCATGTCGATCGCACCGTTGTGGTGGTAAAGTGACTCGTAGGCATAGTATATGCAAGGCACACAGCCTGGACAAACGAGGTGTTAAATTCGAGAACTCACATTCGAGAACTCGAGAGTTTGAGGTTTTTTCTTGTAGAAACCACCACCTGGGTGTTTCCAAAAATGGTGCTACCCCCAAATCATCCATTTTAATAGGGTTTTCCATTATAAACCATCCATTTTGGGGTACCCCCATTTTTGGAAACACCCACCTAGTTAAGCATAGTATTTCACAAACTGGGTGACCAAAAGGGTCCCTATAAATTGCCTAGTACTTGAGCTCCCATGCCGACCGACAGCCCCGTAGCTGTAGAGCCGGTGATGCACCCGGAGCCACGGCACCTTGGGAGAACCACACCATGTGCCACTCAAGTTGGATTATTTTTTGGAAAAAACATGTGACAAAACAACAAAAGGCAACACAATCATTTATATAAGTCAATATATATGTATAGCATTTATATATGTATAAGTCCATATCATGTATGGATTCTACATACATATCACCAAATATCTGATTTACCAATTTCACTTCATAATGAACTTAGATCATCTTTTGTGTTTATCAGTTTTTGCTCAAGTGTTGCTACTTCCAAGCCATACATATACCAAGGTTAGTCCTTTTAATGTGCATTGTGTCCAACCAAAATCTTCGCTGTGTTCCGTTTTCCTAAGGTCCGCTACTTTGCGGTGAACTTAAGATGATTTCCATATACCAAATCAAGTCAAACTCATAGTTGGTAATTGAATACCAAATTGATGGTACTTAATTGAATATCATTTACTGCATCTGTCTTCATTGCTTGAGTGGTGTGTTCATTACTTTTGTTGATATTGTATATTGTATGTCTCAAACATTCACATGGTTTTCTTCTTGCGTCTTGTGCTAGCTGGTGTCTAAAGATTCTAAAGATCATGATGACCTTGATTGTGGTATCCTTTCCAAGGACGTTTTGCAAGTCAGCGCAGTACAGAGAGGAAATTCTGTGCGAAGTATTGTAGATTCAAACCTAGATCTGGGCAAATTGCAAAAAATCCTAAACCATCTACACCTGAATTAAGGCCATTTGGCGCGGGGATTCCATTTCTAAACCATCATTTGGGGTGAAGTTCCGGTGAGGTCGCTATACTTTCGCTATAATTTGCCAAGCTAGATTTATTGGACGATGTTGGAAGGAGATCCGCCCCACCACACTTACAACAAACAGGAAAGTCGATGGCGTTCAAACAAATCATCTGCCCGTCCAAAGCATCATGGAAATGGAAAAATTGTCTCTTTTCATATGTTCAAGGTCACGTTCCACTTCCATGGTTGCGAGTAGATGAGTTTTCAAAAAAAACTATCCCATTTCATGGCATCCCACTACATTCACATTACATCCAGCTAAACTAACATATATGTTAAACGAAAATCCCACAGTGGATCATAAGAGTGAATTTTAGTTGCTCACGGGCTTCCCAATACAAACTCTACAGGATTGTGTTCTGCGTATTTCTGCAAAAGGATTTCGCATTAGAACCGGCAAAAAGGTTGCTTCAGAATACTTGTCAGAATACCAAAGTACACTCCCTGAACCTAACATGGCCTTTGAACAAATGCTGTACAAACGGTGCTTGGGAAGACAAGATACTGTACCTGGAAGACTAGTTACCTTTCCAGTCCGGGCATTGCTGAGTTCCCCCGACGTGTTTCTGCCGGAGGGGAACCCATTACCTTGTGCCAAGCGTTAAGCTTTGCTGCGCTGCCCCCCCTACTGAATCTTCATTGTCATGGGTGCAAGATATGAGCAAACTGAAATGTCTTGGGGATCAGTGGTTGCTTCCTCTTACTCGTTATTGACGCATACTATGAATAAATGATACCACTGATCACTATACAAGTATCTAAATCCAACATGTCTACCTTGCCAGCTCTTTTAAAGTCACAAAGGTTTTGTTTCAACAAAAATATGTTTTTCTTCAACCGTCCCCCGGAAAGCCACAATGGACAACGGTTACCAACGACCCCAAAACAACGGACCACCCGGTGGATCGGCCTGCCGGGTGGGTGCCATGGTAGCCATGGTTCCCATGCCTTGGGGCAGTTGTGCTCCTTGAGGTGCCTGAGCCTGGCGTATGGATTGCGGTCAACCATCGGGATGAGGGATTGTGACAAAGTGTCGTGAAATGTGTGAAATAAAGCTGCACTTACACATAACACATATTAGACTATGTCTTATCATGCCCATGTCCGCCATATCATATCCCAATAAAACTAATGATGTCTTTTCTTATGGCTAAGTTTTGTGCCTAGATCTACCACAAACCAAACAACTGCATTGGACTTGTCTATTGAGTTGCATCACTCCTCATGTTTAGATTCAGGATTCCCGTCCCTGCAGTACAACCTACTGTAAGTGGGTCTGCATTGGAATCTGGGCATACATGTGAGCATTTTTTTTCTGCAGAGCATGAAGTGCTCCCAGCGAAGTAACGTCGAACGTTGAAATTAAAAAACCGCGAGACGGTTGACAGTCCGGCAACACCCCAAAAGCGTCATCAAGATTCTTGACAAAACCCGCACCCAAAGTTGATATTACCTCGAGCATTACCAAGAGAGGCCGAAGGCCTTTGGGAAAGCAATTCCCGATCAAAAAGGCAGCAATCTTTGAGTTGCTCGTTCTTTGATTTCTTGTAAATGAGCTGCATTCTCTCGTTCAAATTGCATGTTTTCATACATTCTTTTGTACGCATCTCTGTAGGTTTCAATCAACCAATCCTGTTTTGGTCTTCCTGGGCGTCTAAAAATCGTCTCTCTAGGATGGAGTCCATCCGAAGCAAATGTGACTTGGTAGAGAGGGTCGTCTCTAGAGGTTCGAAGCAAGTGTCCGAGTAATCGTATCTTTGCAGTCCTCCAAGTCTCTCCGAAGTGTTCAAATTTGCACCCATGTTGGTCACGGATTTCTTCATACATTCTTTGGTTTGAATAACTTCTATCTATGAAGGTAGGGGGAATTTTCAAAATGCGGCGTGATGAGCGATTTTGAAACGCATTCAATTTTGAAATTTCGGTTTGGGTAAGTTGTATCGCCTCCAGACCATACAAAAGCTTAGATCTAACTATAGCATTGAAAACCTGGATTTTCCATTTTACGGATGTGTTGGCTTTATTCCAAAAAAGTTTCATGCGTCTGCATGTAGCAACACAATCTCCCAGCCTGTTCATCACTTCCGCCCTATTGTCGAACGAATCGGTAAGCAACGTTCCTAAATACATAGCAGAGTTTTTCCTTGGAACTAATTGGCCTTGCCCCGGGCCGGTTTGTGAAAAGTGTACGGAAGACTGTCTTTGATTAGCGGTAAGATTAATGCATTTACCATAGTTCAGATTGATACCATAGTATTTAGAATGTCTCTCAATCGCATGTAACAAAATGTTGATGCAGTGTGTATTTGCTCCAAAAATCAAGGTGTCATCAGCATACAAAACTTGACTAAAGAAAATGCCGTCTAGGGGCTGTAATTGACGCGGGGTTGAAAGTTCTCTTCGTACGTCCAAGAAAAGAGCGGCCATCACAATTGTAAAGAGGTAAGGTGACAATGGGCAACCTTGTCTGATTCCAGTTGCCTGTTTTCTCCAGGTTGATTCATCGTCCCCCATGCTAACTTTAAACTGTGGATCATTGTAGAAACTCTGGATTAGATTGCAGAGACGTGTAGGGATGTTGAGTCGATGAAGAGTTTCAAGCATTTTGCTTTGGGAGACTTTATCAAAAGCTTTTTCCCAATCCAACAGAATGAGTGTACTCCTAGATTTTGATTTCTCAGCTAGATCTTGAAGGCGCCTAGCAATATATATAGCTTGGGCCGTACTTCTTTTCTTTCTGAATCCATATTGGGTTTTGGTAAGCCATGAATCTAACCCTTCGCAAGACGCTCTTTCACCAATGCTGCAAGAATCTTATAGCAAGAATTCAATAATGAGATTGGTCGGTAATTAGCAAGTGATGAGGAACATACCTTTGCTACAAAAAAGGTCCTCTCTTCCAATTTAGAAGGATTCCCAGATTGGAACAAAACATGTGTATATTACAGTATATTACAGTGTTCATATAATATATACATTGCACTTGGATCAAGGTCCAGCTAGTACGGAGCAATCATTGAGCCAACATCGATTATCATGAGGACAGAGGTGATCAAATATAATATACGTACAACAATTGCCTGGAACTTGGATCGTCTAACCTGCACATGGGTGGAAGCCGATGAAGCTGTAACTAGTTATGTTGAGAAACAGAAAGCAGTCATCATCATCGTCACCATCATAGTCACCATCACCACGATCATCATCATCATCATCATCATCATCATCATCATCATCATCATCATCATCAACATCACCAACACAATCCCCACAATCATCATCGTCACCATCATCACCATCATCATTAGCATCGTCATGATATTCATCATGGTCGTTATCGGTGAAAACACCAAGTACTCCTCAAGCGCTGCACCTGCAAGGTCCGGGTCATCAAGACCTCCAGTCGCGAAGCGGATAAGACTGGGTCAATCAACCAGTGAAGTTCCCCTGGGTGAAACCATCCTGACGTTCAGTACCATAGCACCTGGCTGGATTGATTTCAAATTCTAACTGGAAATACATCTTTGCACTATTAAAGCTTCGATTGTCAATGTTGACGGTTCAGAAATCCTGCTAACCACCTGGCATGGATAAGACCCACCATAAATATTGGGATATTGAAAATCGCATAAACAACTGGTGCAACCGCAGGAATTTCTGAACCATCTTCCGTTGCTGAGCTCTCGTGCCGGCGAATGTTGCGGATGTTGCGGCTTGCTGGGTGTCGTTGTCCTGTTTTTTGCATGCTGCAATCAACTAGGGTTCAAAAGGGTTCCAATTTTTTTTGGTACGAGTTTGGGACTGCAAAATTGGTCAAATAGTCACTACTTGTAGCCATGGATTTTTGTTCAAGTGTGTGGAGGTCCAACAAATTTTGATTCACAGCCAATCCACTAAATTCCAGCAAACCTTCCTGGTTTTTTCTTGTTTTGAATGTGGGGAAACGGAGTCATGACTCTTCATAGCTTTGGGCTTAAGGGTAATCTCACATTCTCACATGTAGCATGATTCCGTTGCCAGGCCGGACCATTTTGTGTTTTACTTTGATTTCTCCACAAAGTGAACCAATGTATGGTAGATATATATATATATATATGCCTATTCTACCTCCAAGCCTCTCGAAAAAATGTGAATGTAATTGATTATGTATACACTTGCCCATATCCATTAATTTCCAGGCTTACTGTTTCTCTGGGTACAGTAGATTAATATATTTCACCTCCATCCCTTTGGACACACAACCCTCCTGACTGCCAAAAAGTGTCTGTATCAATCACCGTGCACAACTTTGCGAGTCTCCCCGTTCAGTCAGTGGATATGTATGCGTTTCCCTCAGCTTCGTTAAAACTTGGATTTTTCAAACTATGCTTTTGATAAGCACAATATTTCCGGCATTGGTTGAATTGGTTGAAACCACTATACCACCAGTGGGATCATCTCTTGGTTGGATATGCTACCTTGAGTAGATGCCGCTGAGTAGCCCGTGAAAAATGCAGTAAATCCTGAGTAATCACCTGACTCAATCAGTAGCACTGAATCAAACGTATGATCGAGACACAACTCACTTCTTAGAATATGTGGAGATATGCTGGGTTTATCATCTTGCAGAAAAAGGTTCTTAGTAACATGTAGCAATCTCAGGCATCCAAGTTCAATCTCAATTTCTTTCGGCAGCTGTCCTAAATGCTTGCAAAGGACTCCCGATCTGGCAACCAAGAACCGAGGGATAGCGAAAGATTGAAGGAGAAAACACTGCAATTGCCGGAAATCAATGTAGCCTCTGCATAGAAAAATGTTATAAACACATATGATCTGGATCATATGAGTGCAATCTTTCAAGTACAGTGCATATAAAACATAATGATACATGTGTATATATATATAAATACATTGCGGAGAAACAAGTGAAACTTCATAGTCTTCAAATTTGGGGCAAGAACATGCAAATAAGAGGTCCATTCAAAACAAGGGTCATTTAAATTCCAGACTGAATTCAGCAAGGGGTAGTTTTGGGGGTTATGTTGATAAAAAGCAGAACTGCAAACCCAGTGTACATGCAACTTCAATTCATATAGACATCATAGACATTTACCAAGCTGAGGTACGTGTTCAGCATCAGTTGCAAACTGAAGTCCCGATATGTACAGTAGGAATTGAAGGTACCGAATTCCTACGTTAAAGGTATGTACGCTACCTACGCAAGAGCGTTGTATCATGGAGTTCCAAACCTCTACCCATCAGAGCTCCACCCCCCGCGGGAATGTTAGGTATAGGATTTGATAAGTGGTTCTTAACTTAACCAACATGGTCCCCTAGGAAGCCCTTATGAATGAAGCCATATTGAACCATATTGAACCCTTATCTTTTGGAGCAGAGTCATTTAGAAGGGTCATGATTTGGTTGAAGAATCTCCCTTGTCAGAAAAAGGGGATCTATATGCTGAGCTACATACTAGTATGAAGGAGGATCTAAGTAAGCTTGTTTATTCACACCTTCGGAGCACACCTCACCCCTCTGACCAACAGGCAAACAGAGAGTGCGACCAGTGTTGAAAGTCTTATCCTTGATTAGAGACCTTATCCTTCTCACTAAACACATATTCAAAAAAAATCACCATGAAAAGGATGGAAAGGCCATCTTTTTGAGCGAATCATTGGATGGGAGGAAACCTTCGATTCTCGTCCCATGGTCAACCCACCAAGACCTGGCACATCATACCGGCTCCTGGCGAATGAAGGTCCCATGAAACGCATCTATCCATCCCAGGTCATCTTTAATAAAGGGGTGTTCGGAAATGAAGAACACCATGTTGGGTGACTTTCAAACATGAACTATATAATCTGACATGTCCGGTCATAGTTGGATATCCCAAACCTAAACTTACATGTGGGACATTTGGTCCTGGTGGCATTGCGATGAAATGAATGTCGTTCCTGGTGTCTCTAACAATTCATCTGCTTAATGATGCTATCTTGTGACTGCAAAATACTGCAACAAAAACAGCAGCTTTGATCCCCTTGCTCCTGGACCCACAGACATTGAGCCACCTGACGCAACGGTTTCTCAGGTTTCCAGCCCAGGTTGAGGAGTCCCAGTTAGAGATCTGTGTGAAGCATTTTGCTTTGGTTTGACCAAACTCCAGTGTCTACACATGAGGAATCACTACAAAATCAGCCTTCATCTTTAGAATAAATGTGAATAATTGAACTATTTCCATTGATATGATTTGAAAAGTATATGCAATATTTCTTGTTGGATGTGGAGTTCAAAGTGACCTTCAACCCCCCAAAGTTTTGCCAACTTCTTACCTTGCACCGTGCAGCGTCCATTGGTATGGAACCTGTCAGCGGCGGGTTTGAACTCCCTAGTGGCGTCATAAGGGTGACAACAAATAACACACGCATCAACCAGTTGAATTGAATCCATGAATGCGAAAAAACACACAAAAAAAATGTTGAGGCATGGGTGAATGATGATATTTCACCAACCATCATGTCTGTACCTTAAAAAAGAGGCTATGCCACTATGCCTTCACAAAAAAAACACCTGGGGTGACCTCACCTGACAAACACGAAGCTGGCTTCCCTCATACTAGTCTTTTTTCAGTGACACCACAGGTTTTCCTTTAATCCCACAATATGTTAGAACAGCGCAATCTGTTTGGGCAGAATAGAGGGTTCACTCAATTTCATACTTATCTTCAAGTGGCAGTTCATCAATGAATTGACCTTGCACATGGCACTGACAAATGAGCAGTGATACGTTTTTTATGCGTTTTTTCTACAACCCAACAGTCGCTTGTCAGGTGCCCCACCTCGGCGGAGCGGCCTGACCAAAAAACGGGTCACGTGGATCTACTAGTTGGTGGTTGAACCAACCCATTTGAAAAATATTCGTCAAAATGGGAATCTTCCCCAAATTTTCGGGGTGAACATTAAAAAAAAATGAAACCACCAACCAGAATCTATTTTAGGATCCTTTTTGAACATATTCCCCCTCTGATTGTTTTGAGAAAGTTGGTATCAACTGGGAACTCTTCTTTAGGGACTTCAATGATTCATGACTGTTCCTCCCATGACTGAAGCTGATGGAGCTGTTGGAGGAAAAGGTTGCCGTCATTTCAGGAAACTACCAGAGTTACATCGTTTCAGTGCACAATCCCGCACCAATTGATATGGTAAATTTATTGATATGGACATATCAATTATACCACCTACAATGTTTTACTAATCCTAGGACCATGACTGACTGCGAAGCCAGATTTTTGCCCATAGTTTGGGAAAGGGAACTTCCTAGTCATTCCTATGAAGTGTTGGGGATTTTTGTTGGGCTTCCTATTCTGGTTGGGTCTGAAATGATCTTAACAACAGGATGTGAGTCATAGATTCACCAGTTCGGACCCACCTGCCCCAGCATGGATGGCACCGACTCAGAGGTGTTGAGAGTAGGCACACCCTGGTGTTGTGAAAGTGTATGCGTTGCAAATGTCTAAATGTGTCGATAGTATGGTTGAGGTTTGGATGTGTTGCTATTGAGGTTTGGAAAAGTGGTGGTAGAAGGGCTGGTGACTTTGAACATTTCGCTATGATTCAAGACTCGCCAGAAGTGTTCATCGAACTTTTGTTTCAACATGTTTGAAGCTTCAAAAAATGGTTTCCCACAATACTACGAAGCTGCTATGGACCGTACATCAAGTTGCATGATGTTGAACTAATTTGGTGACCCAAAGCTGAAAGTTCCAACATGGATGTGTTTTTCGGAACCACCACCCTCCAAATGCACAGATAGATTAGATCATCTAGATCTAATCATATTGCGTTAAAATAGAGAGAAAGAGAAAGAAATTACTGTAGAGTCTGTAGAGTCTATGTACTGTACTCTCCCCTCAGAACTACCATGCATCCAATAACTGGCCTTTTGACGAAGGATCATGTCAGCAGATGTGTTGCCAAATGGTCACATGAGAATTTAGGGTGCAGTATGGCGCAGTTGATATCCACCAAATGTCATCGCCAGTCAACCTATTGCTGGTTGACATGCCAGCCCCCCATTGAAGGAGGGCTTACTCCCATTTGAAACTAACATGGGAACTGAACATCAGCCGTTTGAAAAGAAACATTATCTTCCAAACCTCCATTGGGTGCAAACAAGGCAAAACAAGGCAAGCTATTCCACCATTTCCTCAGCATCAAAATCGTTTGGGGTGTTAGTTTATCATAAATCTGGCGAAAATATAAAATCAATTCATCTCTTAAGATTGCTTTGTCCCTCATTGGCACACAGATGACTCTGCCATTTGATTTAATCATCTTGCCAAATTATAATATTTCACCAACCCCTGAGAATAAGAAGTCCCATTCCACTGAAACCCTATTCGCTACCTGGTATCCCGGGTCCCAGGTCTACCTCCCCGCCGCACCTTGGGCCCCGCCACTTTCAGGGAACTCACGGAATGGGCAGCCACCTTGGAAGGCTGCAAAACTGGATCGGCCAAGAACGTTGGAAGAAACAAAAAAAACTGGGGAAACATATCATTTTAACCGTGGAAAATTAACAAATATGGATTAATCAAATGATGTTTTTGTTGTTTCAAATGAATTTGGTCATCTTTTTGACAAACCTGAGAGGGTTCTTGAAACAAAGAAGATGTTGAATAATCTCATATGCTCTCAAATTAATGTAATATTTAGGAAGTTCTCTAGCGATCTCTACCGATGAGAATGTTACAACTAGTGAAGCCCTTCCTGACAAATTTTTGGATTAATACTCAGTATCTTCAAGGATTCTTGGAATTCCAAATTTTCACTCTACAACAGGAGATGACCACAATGAGCGCCGTTTTTGGGTTCCCTTCACATCACTTAATAAGGGAAATCCCTCAAAATTACCATACTATTTGCTGCTTATTTGCTCCCCCAAAATGGGTCCCATGAAACATGACCCCTGTTGAAGCTCCCATGATGAATTTTGGGGACTGGAATCCAGGGTAACGAGGCTCACAGGTCAACAGTTTAAATTCAAAGTGATGATACCCTTCCTCCAATACCTTTACCTCGTCGGTCCATGTCATGTCTCAAAACATGCTTTAGTTTCATTTCCCGGCTTAGGTGGGTTTCCAGGGGTGCAAAGTTTTCAAAGAGTCCAGTATCAGTATGGGATTCCTCCTCTTCTGTGACATGTTTCACGTGCGCACGGGCACACATGCAAGTGCAGATGTTTTTTTCGGGCACATTTGTGAAAATACAAATTGTTTAAATATTTTTTGAGAATGAGGCTGCAGCAGGAGCGCTTGCGTGTAACTTGACACATGGATTGAATTTTTGCAGGTTTCTATTCCAATCCAACAAGGGAGTTGTGCGTTGAAATCCAATCCAACAAGGGAATTGAGGTCTGTAGCTAAGAAAGAAATCCAAAACTTGAATCAAGATCTTCACATTGCAGGATCTCCAGAATCCACAAAAAAAAAACTATATTGCATATGGATTTGGAAAATATGAATCATATGAGCCACATGAGTCATATCTGCGTGAATGGTAATTTTTCACCAAACTCCAGATTCAGTGATGAAATATATTGTCATTTTGGGCATTCCCCTATTTTAAACTCCATTTTGAGGTGCTGCCACGCAAAGTCACATCTTTAATGGTGACAATGAAAACATTTGTGAAATGTTATGTGGCGGCAACCTGACAAATTGATCAATAAATCATACAGTATGCTTCTAACAATTCAAATATTTGAGATTATTCGAATATGTATGAAGTATACAATATACATAAAATCAATAAGATCAATCAACATAATTTTTCTACCCGTACCATGTGTTCATGCGATACGTGGAATGTTCCGCTCCGGCCGGCTCTAGAGTCTAGAGTCAGGAGAACTGGACCTCGTTGAAGTGCTGAAGCACTCGTTACGAGATACCGCGGGTATCAAAATAAAAAGAGATCGAGGCGGACCAAGAGGTTTAAGGTTTTGCGCTGTGGTGCACCAATGAGATACCAATGAGTACTTTGGAAATGAAAATATGTAAAATTTCAACTCACTGGAGAAAACAGTCACCACTTGCAGTAGGTGTTGAACATTAGTTGTTTGGTTGAAACGGATGTCGCTACGAAACATGCTATGACAAACGAAGTTGTCCCATCCGATGCCCCTCTCCAAAAACAAACCCTAAACAACGGGCAATAATCTGAAGTATTGCAGTTTTTGAGGGAGCGGACAATAGCACCAAATGGCTGCCTAATATCGTCGGGGAATGTTGAATACCCTAACAGACCAACAACTTCCTTCGTCGCAAAAGCTAGTAACTGAAACAACCTGCAGGTTGATCCTAATTCACAAGTCTGAATGAAATTTACCCCTAGCATGGGTTTTGAACGTCCGTAATCATACCTTACCTAGTCAGATCAATGTACAATGTCAGCGCACAAACAACCAATGAATCAATCAGAAAGTCAATCAATCAGCCAATCAAATCAAGCAATCATTCGATCAGTCAAACAATCAAATCAAAAAATCAAGTCAACTCTATACTCAATCAGTCAATGAATCAATTCACCCAACCAAAGCGAATCACATCACATGAAAATCAAACCAAATCAAATCAAGACAAATGAAACAAAATCAAGATCAGAATAAAATCAGACAAATCACTATCAAGCAGTCGATCAACTCATCATCTGGTAATCTTCACTGGTCATTAGTCAATAGTTCCCCAACCTGTAAAGCTTGGTCATTTTACTTGGTTTGTTTCCCTTTCACCAGTCGCTCGAGGGTGAAAGGTTCATTCACATGTTCACAAGACTTACAGGAAAGACGTGTCACTTTGCGAATTGATCTTCCTGTCTGTTTCCCTTTCGCCATTGAAAAGCTGACGCATTCATTTGTGTCTGGGGACGCGAGCTCTGATCACCATCCCATCAGTTAGAAAGCAGAGGCAGACACCGCTGGAATGGCAGAGGGCTTTCATACCAACCAACGAGGAAAGGCTTATTGGAAACTTTGCGCTTCCCAAACATGATGATGATGATGATGATGATGATGATGATGATGATGATGATGATGGTGCCTCCGATCGCCACAAGGTGGCACTTGCACGAGATGATGTCAAACGGGGCACGCTCCTCCAAACGAAGAATTCTCCGTCAACCGTCAACTGTGGACAACTTGCTCTTTTTTATGTTCCCAGCCGAATGCAACCGCATCAAACCCCTTACCATACATCCATTCGCGGAGGTGCCGCTGGAGTACATATGCCGAGCTGAAGGTCTAGACTTGGCCCACCAGAAGGGTGGCTCACTGCCAGCAAGCTCCAAGACCTCACTAGCCGACAGTTCGTCGCTTCAGTTGAAGTAGGCAAAAGCAAACTCCTTTCCGTTGTCCAGGCCGAACTGGCGTTTACCCAAGCTCTAGACCAAGGAAACTCAATCAGTGTCTGGCCTAAGTCTCTACCAATGTTTTCCCATATCTTCATGAAACTCATCGATAGGGGCCAGCCTTCTAAGGTCCACCCACCCTGCACAAGTGTACAGACAAGGAGGTGCCCGAGACTCCGAGATGACATGTGGGTGTGATTGAACGCTTCTAGCCGTGAGCTCATGTAAGGATTTTAGTATGGCAACTGTCATAGGGCAGGCTTGCTTCCGCCTCCTCCTATTTTTCAGCTGAAAACGTGCTCCAAGAAAGCTCCGCAGCAGCTGATGCCCCTGAGTCACGAAGGTGGCACTATGGCGCGAGCGCCACGCTGCCTGCAGAACCGCCAAAGAGAAGAAACCTCTTCACTTAAAGCGTTCGTGGGCTTGGGCCTGGGGGGCGCAAGCATCCACCAGTGATTGAATAACTTCTTCCTGACTTGCCAATGATCCCAGGGACTGTCCCCACTAAGCAGTCGGGTGATAGAGTAGAAAAGGTCTTGCTTTCATGAACACTGACTGCCTTCCTCATGCAGCGGTCGCTCTTTCCTCAATCTCGTTCAGAAAACCCGGTTAAAACTATTCGTCACTGATGATGACCCACAAAGCTATTCCCGTATAGTTTGCAATCCTGAATCCTGCCCTGGCAACAAAGATTCCATGCTGGTAATGCTTCGTTGCCTCAGCTCTAACCAGTTTCCAATCCTTCTGAGAGTGCTTATTACCAGATGAGTTAGCAGTCGAACCCAATTGTCCTGGCACTTCCTCTGGGGCTCCGCAGCGTTCGTCTAGAGGTGCCTGCAGAGTTGACACCATTCCATTCCTTCGTCAAACCACACCACTCTTCCCGCTCCCATTTGAGGTGATGCCTGCATTTGTGATGCCGATGCCCCTGCTCCAACCTGCAACAGGATGTTCCACAAAATTTGCATTTTTGATAACGACTGATCATTCATGAGTCCACGCACTGCACAGGTGAAAGGGAAACATACCGGGGATATTTAAACGTTGAAACCGCCTTTTATGCCAGATATGGAAAAAAACATAAGATGTAAATACCAGGCCTTTTCGGTTACAATTGTGTTTTTGGCCAATTTATTTCTCTGGCTGTTTACTATAATGAAAATATACATAGCGTTTTCTGCTGCTCAAATCTCTTGGCTTCGCATTTCCTAGTCGCTTCGGATCATTGACTTCTTCTGCGCGGGGGCTGGTCAAACCTATGCCTCCTGCCAGGGTGTTGCCGCAGGTTCAGGTAGAATCAACGAGCCAAAGGCATGAAGTGGCCGCTATAGAACAACTGCAACAACTACAAATCATATAAATATGCAAATCATCATGATTGATTTCTTGTGTAAGGAGATTGCAGGAAACAAAAGAAAACATAGTAGAGAGAAAAAATACATGGACAACAAGACAACACAAAAACAACAGCGAAACAAAGAATAAAGCGAAGCGACGACACTGACCAAGCGTCTTTCAAGTCCATATGCGAGGTTTGAGCTGTGCAAATTCCAAACAAATGAAAGTAAATCCATGCAAATCCTACAAGTGGCCGGTATTGACCCATCACACAACAAGTCATAGAAAGTATTCAAATGGTGACCCTACAGTTTTAGGTGCACTTTGTTGTAGAGGACATGTTGCTGGCTTAGACCAGTGGGATTCTCAAGCTGTGACTCTGAAAACGCCGGGTCATGCCGAGTCCTTGCCAGTGATCTTCTCATAGACTTCCCGGACCTGAAAAGGGGAAAACATTTCTTGGCGAGCATCCAGAATTCCACTTGCTGATAGCATCCCCCCTTCGTTGGAAAAAGACAAGAGTTGAAACATCCCAAGTGGCGCAAAATAGATGCCTGTACATGCCAAAGGCACATAAATACATACATAATATATATACATAAATATAATATAATATATTTATATATACACATGTATATGATGTGTGAATATACACCCACTTCAAAGGGTTGAATTATTGGAACGTAAATCAACACAATGCATCCCTTGAAAAGTATTGTCTAGAAACTAGTACTCGACTTCCAAAAGCTCAGCAATGTGACTTGCCTCAACTCTCCATCCAACCCACCCCCAACCCCAATCCAACACCTTCATGGCAATGACAGTCTGCAGAAGGCCAGTGCCATTCTGAGAACCGGGGCTGCTCTTAAGGCTCACCATGGCCTGAGGCAAACTCGCAGCCGGTAGGTTGGAGTGGGTTCCTAAATTTGTTGGATCGGGAGTTCAATCTGTCTGCCACTTCACCTCCTTGAGATACTTGAGGTTGCTATTGGTACGGAAATCCAACGGGATACGCCTAAGCAATATTGTCATCCTTGTCATAAACCTAGAGACATCCAGATTCTTATAGGCTTGAACAAAAATATCTGGGCGATCCAAACATTTCACCAACCTTCAGGGGATTCTGCACTGCTTACAGGCCAAACGGTGGTAATGGTGATGTCACTGTAAACTCACCCTGAGCCCGTCCCTCACATTTTGCCAACAGAAAACTTCCAATAAATATCTGATATCGCCACCATCTGAGGATCATTCAAACTCGCACCACCTGATGAATTTTCTCATGATTAGTGTCAATATGTCTCACCAAACATAGGGGGGGGAAAAGTGGGTCAAATTTATCAAAATTATCTCCGAAGACTACCCGAACTTTTCGCATTTTCAGAACTACCTGTCATCTATCACCTCCTCACCTCCTCACCTCCTCACCCCGGTGGCCTCTGTGAGTTCAGAAGCCTTCTTGGCACCAAGGCCTTCAATGTTTTCCTCGATCTCCTGGTGACGCGGATGCCCACACACTCCATTTAAGGCTGCTGGTTGTAGTTACCTACATTTACTGCAGGGAAAAAAAACAGATCCAGGATGGAAACACATGGAAAAACTGGGTGCCCTTAGTCTGAAAATATCATAACTTGGGGGCTTTCGGCTTTCTCTTTGGGCGATCCAAATCCTTAAGCTTTCCATTGGCTTACGGTGGGGGAATATCCCTTAAGAAGCAAAAGTGTAATAATCATGCTGGAGCAAACTAGATTATCTGAATATCCTACAGTTTCAATTTTAGTGTCAGTTTCCTCTTTAGCATAATGGAAAAAATCCATATTCCATCATTCTCAAACATCTTGTGAGAGTTTGTATGATGTGACGCTTGGGACATTCCGACCTTATTTTGTGTGAATCACCTTGATAATTTGACTCTTCTCATCAAAAAAGCTGAATCACTGAAACATGTTGGCATGAGAAAACAATGCCCCCAACATCCTCCCAGACTCTTAGACTCTTCGCTAGATCTTGATGCTGTTCATGTCTTTTTCTTTCATTTCTAGGTCCTTCAACTGCTCTTCCATGTTGTCCATGTCAATCTCACCATCCATCTCCACCACAGTCGCTGCATTGCCAAACCTGGGATGAAACCCCCAACTGGTTTGATGGAATTAAACCAACCTCCATCAATCTGGGCAAATCTGGGCAAGAGTTTACAAAATCAACTCATAGCTGCATTTTTGTCACTGGGAAAAGAGCAAAAAACAGCAAATCTGTGGAAGTTACTCAGTTGAGCCACGAAAAAAACAAACTTACTACTTTCCATTATACTAGTTGGTTAATAGGGATCCTTATAATGGTTTAATATAATCCCTATATACCTGGGTAGTATAATCCCCTATATACCGTAAACAACCAGGGGTTTTTTCATTGCTCAGTTGAATTCTGCGACTTTCCGGCAGGTGAACTATTTCTCTTCTCTGTTTCGCTCTTTTTGTTGGAAATAGCCCAACCCGAATACATGAACACATATATAAAATGAAAAAAACAATATGTATATATATAAATATACAATATATACGTATATAAATAGACTATGTTTTGTCTTGAAGTCACAATTTTGAACTAGCATCGCAGTATCCTCAAAGTTCACCCACCACCATTATCTATATACAATCCACGTCTTCCCTCAAAATCTCAAACTTCCTGGAAGAAAGTATATAACATCCATACATTCCCCCTCCAACAACCCAAGAATGTCCAACCCAGCGGCCAGTCATCATCGTACATCTTCAGCTTGGCACCAGGCCTGAAATCTTCAAAGCCCCACACTTCAATTGGACTCCAAGACCATCTGGTCAGGCTATCAAATATATCATGTTCGAGTTCTTCCAAGAGTGTTATTCCAGGTTATTTTCATATGTACTACCCTCCAGGGAACTAATATATCCGAGCTTGGGAAACGGAAAATCATCTTCAAAAGTGCCTCGAGAGGGGGATATGTTAGTTTAGAGGAGGGTATATTTCCATTGACAGAAGTGATTGCGCCAAGGGGACTGTGAGTTTTCCGCAAGCTTGGAAAGAAAGGTACAAAGATCAAAGCGCGAAACACATCGGCCATTAAAGCAAATGAAACAGTGGAAATAAATGGAAGGACGATGAGAGTATCATCAGGTTGTCGCGATTCAAAAGGCATCATACTGTTCAGTGGTCGCGTCCCCGGAAAGTTTGAGGTCGACACTTGCTGCCAGTGAGTTCAATGTCCTTCTTCAGGGTGATCATTGGGAACTTGCCGTCCTGCCACTTCCAAAATAATCATCTCTAGGGCAAAAAAAGTATCAATTGAAGAACAAGTAAATTGATGCTGAGTGAATTCGTGTGAAATTCTTAGGTTATTTTGGGGAGGAACCCCAATGCTAAACTACCTGATAGCTGGCTGTTTAGGCTTTTCATCCATCCTTTCATGGTTGGTTTTCCATAAGGATACGAAAGGCAGCCGCTTTCCGTTCCGATCCTATACGATAAAACATCATGGGCCGTGTCTCAAAAGTGAGGTGACCCCAAACCTTTGAAAAATGGTCCCAAATTTCAACGAGACACCAACCAAAATTTCTAGAGCCCTTATGGTTTTATTTTCACATACACACACACCACATATATATGAGTACATAATAGATTTATTTAATTCAGAATTTACCACATGACATTAGTCTCACCTCTAGATCTCCCTGCCCACCATTGGACGCCTTCTTTTGGATCAACTTCACCTGTGACCGAGGGGATGGCGTCAAAGTCTCTATAAATGGCCGAAAATAAATGGGTAACTGGGGATATAACCCTACTTACAGAAGTTATAATCCAATTGATAACTGGATCCGGGGCACACCTTGCACCACCTTTGATTTTGTGCTTTTTTCTTCCGAAGGTGACTTTCAATGGGATTCATCACCATCTCTTTCATGGGCCAAAGAAACATCACCTGGTTGGGTCGCCTCCGGAGTTTAAAGTTTCTTACAACCCCACATCAACCCAATCATACGTACTGTGGACTCTAAGTGGTTTTTGATGTCAGGAGAGTATGAGTATATTGTATTTAGAAGAATGATGAGAAAAGCACACTAGTCAAAATACTCATCATATTTAAGCAGTATTGGTAGAATCATATTGGAACCAACGTGTTTTTTTGGTATATGGTAGTAAAAAACAAATATATGTTGATATAACAACATCATCCGCCATGGTTGTGATCTTTAAACATGGTGAAACTTCAGAACAACTCCTTGTACTTCTGGGTCGCAAGGCTCAATCTTGAGTCTCAATTATTTTATGATTTCAATCCACATTTGACCCATTGGCGCGTTGGCCCGGATTGCCGCCTTCAAGAAAGGCAAGCCTTGATCAGAAGGTTCATAACCTCAGAAGTGGAAGTCATATAGACATTTGGAAGGTGTAGTATCCTTGCTACAAACTATATACCCTCAACATCTTAAGAAATGCAGCTACACATAATGTATGTTAATTGTCTCCAATAAGTTTTTATACATAGTATGTTACAATATCATATGTATGTATCATAGAATCACATCATAACAACATTCATTTTATAGACATGATGACATGTAGACGATAATATGTTCATAAGTATACAGTATACGTGTCATTCCAACAATCTTGAGGATTGGTATTCGCATGAATTCCCATCTGCTAAGCTCTTGTTTCCACGTGATCATGTTTTTCATTTAATGGGGATCTGTCATAGGCTGGGGAAAAAACAGAACCCAGCTCCTGATCCTGATGTTCGAAACATGGTTGATTCAAAAGCAAAGCATCTCCTAAAAACTGGGACCAAATTTTGGCAACGTTTAAATCTACAAACATGGTATGAATTACTAGTTCTAGAATATGCTCTGAAATCCAAGACTGGTTCCGCAAATTTAGGAGCTGAACCATATCCAAATCTATCAAGGTGGCAAAGTGCAAAAATAAAATGCCCAGATTCTGATCTCAACCTTCCAGAAGATCGTATCTATAACCTTCAATACGCGAATCTGCTGACTAGGACTCCCGGACGCAGGACCACATCAGCGTTGGCCTACGTGGTGCAGCTGCAAGATGCGATTGAAGGACAGGCATGCGATGGTCCAGGTGTTGGCTGTGACATTTTAAAGATCTTTTCTAGTTGGTGGTTTCAACCCATTTGAAAAATACTAGTCAAATTGGATCATCTCCCCAAGTAGGGGTGAAAATAAAAAATGATTCAAACCACCACCTAGTTTTGCATGTTGCAAAAAATTGCAAAATGCATGACCGGTTTTGTCAACTAATCTGAGGAAAGCACAAGGAAGATCACAATTTGTTCACAAGCTTAAAATGGTTTTTATTTTTTCGCAAGACTTTGTGGGCGAGGTTAACGTCAAAAATGCCTGAATGCTTCAGGATTTTGGTTTGATTTGACTTTTAACTACCAACAATCTCTACATCTTCGTCCTGGAGCTCCAAATTGATCCCTTCTGGCTATTGAGTTCGGATCAAAGATTAATTTGGATCGGCCGTTTCCGCTAGATTTTATGGTGCATGTGCACCCAAACTCGCCCTCGTCTTTGTTCAACTGTCCTCAAGAGATTCAACAACAAATCTCCAAGTAATAGTGGCAAGTGAAGGTAGTCTCAAAATGTCGACACGTTAATGCTACATATGTTCATCTCCAACTGCAGAATCTCTATAGATAGTGCAGGTAAAGCATATTTACATATATTTACTGTGCACATATGTTGTACGTAACAATGTATATATATATATATAAACATATATATATATATATGTCAACTGTATGTCAACTGTCAACTGTGTATATTTGGGTTGTGGTCTTGCCCGCAAACATCCTTAGCAGTCAGTGCGCCTTCTGAGGGTCCACGTACTTGGAGAAATCGGGCAATCGCTTTTCGATGTCCTCCTTCACCTCCGCACGTTGAAGTCTCTTTGTGAAGGCATTTTTCACCGGGCAGAAACCCCGCTATATGGTGTTTAGACCTGTCTGGTTTCATGGTTTCATTGGCGGTTCAATAAATTGAAAAAAAACACAACCAGATCACTCCCATCGAGAGTTAGGTGATACAAATTACCAATTGATTCTGCGGCAACTGCTCATCCCTTGGCAAACCTAACGCAGGACAGTAAAAAACTACATAAACTCCTTTGTCATGAGGGATGATCATTTTGGAAGGACTCCCCTACTGCTTTGAGTAAATCATTAAAATTACGATAGCTATGACTCCTTCAAATCACCATCTACTGCGGGTATATAATTACTCTCTTTGCAACAACCATGAAAGTGGAAAATCAGTTTGACAAACTTTGGACAATGAACTTCAGTTTTAGTTTTGTCACCAAGATTTACCTACACATATTTCAAATTTCATTTCAGAAAACGAATGGACACTTGTTCCATCAAAGTGTTCCAAGGATTTCATTCTTCCCCTGCTTCAACTTCTTGCCCTGCCGAACCTGTTCCTCAGTCCAGCCACGTTCGGCCACATCACGCTGGACCTTCCAGGCAAACTTCACGTCATTCCTGAAAACAAAAATGAAGAGTGCCAAAAAATAATCGGTTGGATTTTACAAGTCTCTTATAGCTTTGGTTATCAATCAATGGTTGGTTGTTGGCTAAAGCTGGTGGTGCGTTCATTCACAAAGGGGTAATAGTAATAGGATAGTAAACCACCAATATTGACCTTGTTTACTTGCCTTAAATAATCCAATCAAGTCTTACAGAATCATTGCTACCTCGGTGCCTGCTCGTGCGGGCCTTATGTTTTTGTTGCTGCTGCTGTTTTTGCAGATTCGTGAGTGTCTTGTATTTGTCGCTGTGGTCCATCAAAATGAGGCCCAAGACCGAGAAGTAAGCATTTGATAGCTGGCCATACTAACAAAGGAGAAGGAGGTGGGCTTCCATAAGCTACGATACACCAATTATATGGGTGTTTCCAAAAATAGTGGTACCCCAAAATGGATGGTTTATAATGGAAAACCCTATTGAAATGGGTGATTTGGGGGTACCACTATTTTCGGAATCACCCACATCAAACTCTTCTTCCTGACACAGGTTGAGGGCCATAACCGATGACATCCGATCACTGATATGGCTTAATTTTTCAACAGCACCTGTTCGTCAGAAGCTATCTAACATCAGTTGCTGCCCAGCATCACAATGTCAATGTAGATGGCCATGTCCAGCTGAGAACGTGCCTCGTTGGTTGGACAACAATATCGGTTGTTTGCGATGCTTCTGGCCACAGGTGCCACCAAAAAAACCTCAACAGAAACAATCATTCCCTTCTTGGATGCCCCACCTTCTCATCATAGATGGGATGCAAACCTTCAAAGACCATGACCTTGTTTGGCTCGATCAACTCAGGAGGATCCTGCGGTGTCAAACGTGTGCAAGTTCAGTCTTTCTGGACTAAAAAGGTGCTGGGACCCTACCAAAGATGACTACAAATATATCCAACATGTACTACATCAACTTCCAAAAAAAAACAGTTCATTGAGCACACTGATACATGAATTACATTTCATTGCATACATTTTACCATTATAATCCATTCTACATTGCATTGTTTACAACCCATTGTCACTTTGTCTAGCGTCTATAGCCCATGTTGTCTGATCATGCCTTATCCGCAGTGTCAAATAATAGACTTTTTTCAAGTATAACACCTTTCAAAACAAAATGCAGCGGGTACATATATAATATAAACCAAGCTTATTTTGACCATTCAAACTTGGTCAGAGATACATCGCAAATACACACTGAGTCAAGATGTCCACAACAGCAACCGCAAGAAAGTCATTTGCATTCTTGCATCCGATCTGTCCTTGAAGCCAGTGTCGTGGTTGTAAATAGGCTTGTACACAGCCTTGCCTGATGTCGGTGGGACAGCGACTGTCACATGTGATTAAGAATCCACCACATACACTACAAGCTGCAGCATGTGAATGTCCTTTATCATGTATGGGAATTGGGGGGAAAGGAGACTCCAACCTGTGTATATAACCAAAAACAAATAGGCAACCAGAAAACCCTGAGTCAAGATGAATTCCCTACTTTGTCACTACGATTTACCATTTGGTAAATAGAAATTCTGTCTGTCACTCTGGTTTGGCCAAGCATTTTGTGCAGGAAGTATGCAGTTTCAACAGTAGGCTAGAGAAACACTATATATAATATCTATATATATATATATAAGAACCCGCATGACCCTTATTTTGATTGGAAAAGACCTTGCTTTGGAGGGTTGTTTTGCCCCAAAATAGAGGACAAACAGGTTCCAGGTATACAGTATACAAAGTTACAGTCTAGATTATCCATTGTGTCAATCATCCACATGACCTCATTGAGGTCCAAATTCATAGGTTGCATCTACTGGTGTAAGTAAATGCCTGTAAATAACGGATACATGTGTATAATTGTATGCAATGATATCTATGGATGTGAATATATGTATGTCATATATCAAATCATCATTAAGTAGATAATCTATTCGCTTGAAGTGATATATTCACACATTTGCAAATCCAAGAATACACGCCTGAATGTGTACACGATGTATGTATTGATCAACATGTGTGAAAACTTGCAAGTGTTATAGACTCCTCCCTAAACAGGTTCCGAATTCCATGATGATTTCAACAAGAAACTATCTTCTTTCAAGAGATCAAAGTTCAGGTTGTTACAAGTACTTTTCGGGGGGTGTACTATCTAACTGCGTTCACTTCCATCCTTCAGGCCTCTGATCAAAAATAAACACCAACAACCTACAAGCCCACAGCCCGCTAATGATGGACGAACATCCACCTCAAAATTCTGAGAACCATTCTGTAGTTGAAATGACCGTGCCTTTTTTCAACGCCTCAATCTGCACCTTAGTTCACGAACGGGAAAACTGGATACCAATCTTCCGATGCAGTATGAATACATACAGTGGCATGCATGAATGAAATTCGACAATGACCTTATTTCTTAGATTCTTAGAAGATCAACCTCAAATATACACCTTCGCATGTTTGCTGCATGAAATTCCACATCTTCCATATCATTTCAAAGGGAATGAACCTCATCTAACCAAACCATACTTCCAAATAGCGCCGCACCCCGAACAATATGTACAGAAGAATCCTACACCTTGGCAATGAAACAAGGCCCCTGAATTTGAACGCCAAAACTACCACCTAGGCACACCCATCAAATCGAAGTCATTCTCACGAGCATCCAAGGCAGTGAGTCCCGTGGCCTGTAAGGAAAGGACGAGCCAAAACGACCAGTGAATGATAAAGAGAATGCTTAGGGATTGCATCTGCAGGCTCAAAGTAGATAGCCCTTGCTTTACCAGTTTGGTGGTTGAGTCAGGGCCGATGTCAATCAAGTCTCATGGGTATCAAGTAAAATTATAACTAAGGCCCTTTGCTACCTTCTTCCCAATCCTAAACCACTGGCGCGCTAGAGTGGGGGGAAGGCCCCATGTAGCTAACCAAAGCTTATCAATACGAATCAAACTTGAGATACCTCCCAACAACCAACGAGTATGTCAATGAACTCACTGGTGTGAACTACACCAGCTAGGTATAACTGGGTCCCGCAAACGACGTGGAACTCCATCTACAGGATGCTTTTTTCAGGCACCTTACGTCCTGCACGGTCATTGGTGTGGTAATCATCCAGGCAAACCACAGTCATCATGTCGCCCACAGCAGTGTGCCTGGAACACAGGTGTAGATTCTGTCCGGGATTCAGGGACATGTGAGCCACGAAAACAAGCTCGGATACTTTCCATGAAACACTGGTTGTTTAACAGGGATCCTTATGATGGTTTATTATATTTTATTATAATCCCCACATATCTGGGTAGTATAATCCCCTACATACCCTAGACAAACAGGTTTTTTTCATTCTTACACTCTGAAAAAATGGGAAAAACTTTGCTGCGGTCAATTTTACTGTTTGGAGAAAATAGGTGTAATTTTCATTGGATGATCCTGGATGAAAACAATGTGACATATGTGACTTGTGCCAAAGATCAGCTCAGGTTACTCAGTTGCTGTTGAAACGATTCGCAGGTTGGTAACAAATCATTTTCCAACGCATAGTTTTGATCATCCGTGTTTCAGTCAGTTGATTGCTGGTTAAGGCAAATCCCAAAAGTAACGGCACGCTCGCAGGCTCCAACTTGGTCACAAGGTGAGATTTTGGGTCAAACCTTTCTGGTTTTGTAAGGTTTTCAATTAATTGCAACCCTTATCAAATAATCAAAAAAAACAACTGGGAAAAATGCCGGAATCATTGGGGGAGGTCAAGGACAAAAGTCCCCAATTGGGGGTGTGAAACGTTGTTTTGTATGGTTTTTCCTTTAATGTTTTGCCCTGGTGAGATGCCAGACCAAAAAGGGATATGAAGAAAGGGTTAATTGTACTAAGCCCTTTCTAATTGGGCATTCCTAGCATGGGCTTGACCACCAAGCTGCAAGTCATGGGCTCCTATTATTTCTAAAGTACGCTTGTGTCCGCAGATGTCCGTGGAAATCCATTGGCCCAGCCTAACTAGGCTACCTGTGCAAAATCGATCGGAAAACCCAGCGAAAAGACACCTATCCTTCAACGACTGGTTCGAACATCCTACACATCGTTCAGCGATTCCAAAAACAACCAACGCCACTTCAAAATCCAAATGTGGTTACCCTGGAGTGTATTACTGCCACTCTCCCGAAACAAAAAAAACATCCATTAACAAACTCCATCTCCGTTGATCGCCAAGTAACCCAGGAGCCACTTCAGTTCCCAAAGCACCCAAGATACGGCGCAAGAAGGTGGACCTTTGAGACAACATGGAACCTACACATCACCCATTTAGAAAGGAAAATGATCTGAACCAAACCCCCATGAGGACATGTTCCAGCCGTTAATCTTCAGGGGTGTAGTTGAGTATGATTCATTGTGATAGAAAATCACCACCTGCCAACCTTTAAAAAAAAACATGCGCAACTAAAAGTAAACAAATGTAGTTCAGTCTGGTTACTGGTATATCACCGGTTTCCTTTTACCATGATCTTAATTAAGCTCCGAGAGTGATCTCAATGGATGTTTGGGAATTGCCCCTGTAGAAATCCCAAAATGGGTTTGGTTCAGGGTTCCACCTGAAAGACATTGTGATAGCAAAAACAGAAGACAATGCAAGACTAATCTCGCCTGAATCCCATTCCATACAGTAGAACCCCCCCAGGAATTGGAAGCTTTTGCACATTGCTCCATCCTTTTCTCCTTCTCAAGAGGCGTCTTGAGTTTTGATTACTGTAAGTTGCAGTATCGAGGTTCAACATGATGTCAACACCACCATGATGTGTACAATCAGATACATCATAATATATGTGCATGGAGCCCAACTGACCCGTGTTTTGATTGGAAAAGACCTTGTTTTAGAGGGTTGAAGCCCCAAAATAGAGGACAAACAGATTCCAGGTGTATATCCATTGCTTAATGTCAAACAACCGCGCAATAAAGTCGAATTCACCATCCAGAGGTGAGATTTCTACCATCATGTTATGGTTTTCCGTTTAAGTATCAACACAATTCAAAAAAAACACGACCAGAACATGTTCCATCCCAAAGTCCTCATTACACACTCGCTATCCACAATCAAATCTTGGGGCAACCTTGCAGATCTTCACAGCTCTTGCAGACCAAGCAGCTTGCCACAGCCAGAGTCCGCAGCCACACCAACAATGACAGGAGTGTCCTGGAAAACGCTGAATTTGTTGGAGGCCACTCCGAAAGACCCAGGCGGTTCACTGACAGGCTAATCACAAACATCGTTTGAATCCAAGTACTAAAAAAAACAATGGAAAAAACAACAAAAACAGCACATATTACAAAGGACCTAATCGAAATCGACATTTTAAAATGGATCATTCCAAATTCATCCAAATTCATGGATCAGTTGATCAGTTTCCCGAGAAATTTCTCAGAAAGAATGTGAGTAACCCGACATTTCATTCCGTTTTAAAGCGGACTAAATGCTTAAACAGCTTGCATCAACAGCTGATTCCCAGTCCTCCAGTTTGGCACTGGAATCCACAATAGGTTCCATGTCATCCTTGGAACGATTTGCTTCAACGGAAAC
Organism: Breviolum minutum Mf 1.05b.01; assembly: GCA_000507305.1. Taxonomy (NCBI): domain Eukaryota; class Dinophyceae; order Suessiales; family Symbiodiniaceae; genus Breviolum; species Breviolum minutum. The sequence goes on along the minus strand of DF239333.1, from coordinate 14,177 downwards.
ATCCCAGGATTTACAGGGTATCATCTCAGGTTCTGGATTTTGTCCAATAATATCACTGCTTCTATCATTGCTATAGTTGCTGAGAACTAGCCGCAAAAATTGCTTCCATTGTTTGCAATTGGATAATTTTTGCCCCCCAACAAGATTTGCCATTGAACGGGTTGAACAATTTGAATTTGACAGCACTCAATTCAACGGGTAAGATAGCCATTATACAGCGAACGAATGAATAGACCTCTTTGTGAACAACACAAATCATGTAAACATTGAGATTCTAAAGGGGTTTATACTTAAGATAATAGAGTACTACATCAAAAATGACAAAACATCAGGATTCAGCAATATAAAGTATGACATTGATTGAGAATGATTGATTTTCTTCCATCATGGCAATAATCCAACATGTCCGTAAGAACCACACTAAACAAAATGTTTCAACATGTTTAAACCTCACATCTTACAGCAGGGTCCAAAGTAAATTGGCTACTAACTACTAACATTCAACAAATCAGTGGCATGTGTGCAACAAACGGAAGGCTAACAATAAACCGAAATACCAATACATCATGAAAAGAACAGAGTCTTAGCATTCTAACCTTGCACTCAACGGGCCTGACACGTTTTTCCAAGGTACCTTCCAGGCATGAGTTGGGTAGAGCTTGATGCCATCCACCTACGTCTGGTTGTAAACCACTGGGGGAAGGTGGAGGAAGGTCTACACCGTAAAAGGATGAAGACATGTGATGTATAAAATTGTATAACTAGTTGGTGGTTTCAACCCCTTTGAAAAATATTAGTCAAATTGGATCATTTCCCCAGGTAGGGATGAAAATAAAAAATATTTGAAACCATTTGTCACCATTTGTCGGACACTCCAGGGGGGCATGATGCGAGCCTTGGAGTCAACCTGCCCATGTTAGGCTAGGACTCATTGTGAAACAACCAAATCTTTATACCCATCCAAATCAGATGGTTTCAACACCTGACGACCATGAGTTGCCATCAAGACTGAGTCGATCCAATCTAAACGGCGAGCCGGCCAAGGCAACTTATATGCCATAGTCCAGCAAGCCAAAATGCTCGATGCAGGTCTGACCAACTGATTCGGCAATCGGAGACCATTTTCTTTCCAGTAAGCAGTCAAAACCCTAAGGAACATCGATGACCTGGCAGCGAATCCCCGAGGTATATCACCTGGAGCAGACTGTTCGTTCGGAAACCACTTCTTGTGATGTTTTGACAGCAAACCTCTGAATCCCGTATGGCACCAAAAATCGACATGAAGTTGAATGCCAGAAACCCAAACCAGCTTTTCGCCTGACCGAAGGGCAGGAAGACCGATCTCTTTCCACCACCGGTGTATTGCCAAAACATTCGGCTGAGTATATTTGAGAACCAACCGATCCGGAATTTTCCAACAAAGCGTCTGATCGCCACAGACTGAGTCATTCCCGTCCCCAATCGTAGGCACTTCCTGTTGTGTCGGCTTTGCACTGATGCCTTCACATTGCCTCTTGGAAGTTGCCGCCCGTCCCACTCGAAGAATTACCCCTTGAATGTCAGTCAAAAGTTCCGTCTGAAATCGTAGTGAAGAAGCTGCTTGTTGCCACAGCTCCCAAAATTCAGCTGACCTTTGAAAGTTTCGTCTCCCCGCTTCTTCGTCAACCCTAGCATTGTGCCAAAAAGCCCATGATTCTGCTTGATCCGAAGCTTGCACGTGATCGCAATGTGAAACCACCTTAGCGACTTCAACACGCCCACTCAGCTGAATAGCCAAACACTCAAGTTCATCCACTAAATCAGAATGCGCAATTTGGGTTGGTATTTTGCCACCACGTAACAGCTGCCGTCCCAGCTTCACCGCAGATTGGTTGTCACTCCAAATTCTGATTCGAGCCTTCGTCTGAACTGCAAATTGAAAAGCAACCAGAAGAGCCGTGAGTTCAGCCCGATACGAGGACTGAATGACTCCAGCCAGATGTCCCGAATGAAGCAGTCGAAAATCAAAGCACTCAAAATTCGGCATAGCGATCGTGACAGCCCAACTAGCGAAACGTAACCGAGGTTCCTGGGGACATGCACATGAACCATCAACAAACAAGTCAACAACCGAGGGAAGGGGTTCAGTCGGCCAAATTAGTTCTTTATCAACCCTACCTATCCTATCAAAGTACCTAACCAGCTGTGTCCAAGCAAACGAAATGGTTGGCCACCCATGACAAACTAGACAAGAAGGCAAGTGAGGAATGAGATCACGAAATTTAGCTTGACTTCTACACTCTGCAAACGAAGAGCACTCCCAAAGCCTATGCCGAAAAGAATCTTCTTTTCCGCAAAACAAACAGCATGACGAACTTCCCCTTTGATTTTTTTGTTTTTCCTATATCACAGTAAAGCGTGCCGTCAAGGGCAGAACGAAGAAAAACACGATCGGCTTCGCCAAAGTGGGAAAGAGATTTTTGAACTAGGTCCAGATCTGCAAGCTGAATACCGGCAAAGGAAGGACGGTGCGCGAGCTCGACAGCAAGCCTTTTCGGCCATCCACATTGTGCTCTCATCTTGATTTCTGCCCAAGAGGTAACAAAGACATCGAAATGCCCAAATTGGTCATAACACCTACCATCCCTACCAAAAATCCAACCAAGATTTTTACATCGTTCAAGAAGGATAGACGCTGGTCCATTAGCAGGAATTTTCAGACCCTCATGACATGCAAGTGCTAAGGCTAAACGAAGCTCACACTGGTTACTGAGATTTCGAGCATCTTTAATAGTCTGCAATGTTGCCCAAGCCTCCGGATCAGATGCAAGAGACACTGAACCCAAATGGGCCATTGGATTAGCCCCAACCTTGTTAGCATTGAGCGCTTTAAGGGCACCACTTCGCAACGACCCAAAATGGTTCAAGCCTATACTTACGATCGAACAGGCATGAAGAGCCCTAGGCCATGCCAACTGCTGCAATGCACGAGCCTTCAACCTATAAGGTGATCGGCAAGCTTTGAGTAAAGTCCATTTTGTCTGCATAGCAACAATTCTGTCGATAATTGTCCTATTTCCAGCTTTACGACAAAAATTTTGGTGAGCTCCTAAATCGCGGGCTGCAAGTTCAACTTTCAAAGGAGCATCTCTCAACAGTGCTCTGTCTGGCCCCAAACTTGCCCATGGTCAAGTTGTAGATCAAGTTCTTGGACAACAAAGTTCAGGGCATCCCACACTGCTGGAAATTCTGCTGGGCTACCAAACATTAATTGCCAATCGTCAACATAGGCCAACATGTCAATTGGCGATCCAACCAGTGAACTAACCCACTCTGAGACCAACCAGTCAAGGACAGTCATAGCAAAGACTGATAGACCGCAGCCTTCGGGATATCCTACACATGATGCAATTGGCTCCCCTGTGGAAGCTCTGACTTTAAATCGTCGTTTGGCTTGAAACACAAATTTGGCCCAAGGCATCAAAATTTTGGTGGGAAAAGCAAGATGTTTCTGAATCATCCACACGGGCTCACGGGGGATTGCATTAAATGCCTTACACACATCTAACACTAACCCTTGGGCTGACTGGTTCCAAATCAAAGAAGATTCAACAATCTGTGAAAGTTCGTACCAAATCGTACGAGACTCACGTGAGGGAACTCCTCCACGAATGGTGTGAGGAAGCACCATTGCCAACATAACCATTGCTTGTCTGGCTCTAGTTGAACTCCAAACACGGTATGGCATTGGAAACACAGTGATTGGCCTAAACGAATCTACTCCGCCATTTCCTTTCCCCTTATGGAGACTTGACACAAACCCGACAGTCAACTGATCGGGCCAAGCACACTCACCAGCTTCAAGGTGACGGAAAAGTGCAACTAAGCCATTAGCTTTGGAGTCAGGCAATTGTTGCAAATCCTGTTTTGAAACTCCGTCCGGTCCGACGGCTGCACGACTCTTCTTACGGACAACGCTGTGCCGAAACTGCTCAAGGGTCCATTCAGGAAAACTCCAGGAAACTGGTTGAAAACGGGAACGGACGAACTCAAGCACACGATCCCATTTACCTGCATCGAGATGCGAGAGCTTGATCCAACGATCTGCCCACACAGTTTCAAATTGCTTCAAAATATCTGCATCAGACGAATGGGTGATTTGTTGAACTAATGCATCCCCTTCCGAAATATCTGCTACAGAATCAAGCCACACCTGGTCTTCACATGACATTATGACAGTTTTTGCCTGCCCTGCCACAACAACAGGATGCCCAGTATCAAATGATGCAGGTTTAGTCAAGACTACCGAACAATCATCATGGTTAACTGCGTCAATGTTCGCCTCAGTGGATCGAAGCATCGTATCAACATTGGCAGGCCTTTCATCAGCACAATCTTGAAACAAAAGCTGAAGATTGTTTTCACGTCTTGCTTTTGCGGCACTAACGCGAGCACTTTTCTGGAAGTTTTCAACTTTTTCAACCATGCCTTGAAACAATTCTGCCATGTGACGGACGTCATCAAGGTCAGGCAGTGCTACAGGAAAACCCACTTCGGAAAACCTATGCAATGCGAAAGTAAAGACCCACCACTTACAAAACCCCCCGGGAAAGCCTGGGGCATTTCTAATAGCAGACCAAACATCCACCTTTCTGATATGATGCATGGGATTCTTACTTGACGAAGCCGTTAGTCTCCTCAGTGCTTGGATTCGACGAAGTTGTTTCACCCACCGAAGATAAGAAAGAGAAGTACCATGACACTTGGGCTGAAAGTCTCCATTTCTTGCAACCTTACAAGGAGGCACCTGAAAAGAAGTGACCTTAGTTTCCAAAGTCAGGCCACGACCAAATGCTTTATTGGGAACTGTTGGTGATTTCCGTTTGGCTTCTAGTTCGACCCCATGCCAAAATGTTGCATAAGCAGCTGTTGGATTATCAACCCAGTCAACCGGCACTGGAGTATCATCAAGCTCAGGCCATTCCAATGACGAAGGCATCCTCCAATGAAAAGTTAGCAACGGCACAAAATTGGACGAAAAGTGGCACATGACACTGGAATGATCTGACCAATCACAGTCACGAAGTTCAACCTGGACCAACAACGATTGCATTTCTGGTGAAAGCCAAACTTGGTCAATTGGGTCGTTTCGACGACAAGTGCTTTGGATAGGAATTCCCCAACGATAGAGAGCATATGTTTGTGCTTCTACAAAGCCAAGTTCTTGCAATCTTTTCAACTGCTGTAATTCGTCACAAGAATGGTTAAAATCACCAACAACAAGCCTCAAGCCACTAGCACCTAAGACCACACGATCAATTGCTTCGGAAACAAGGCAATCTGTCATGTAAGATCTTTCAAGATGCTTTGCGCTATCTGGGTACCCATAGATTACTGCGGCTTGAATCCAATGTTGATTGATCCAAAACCCTGAGATCTGGATCCTACCAGTATTGAACAGCTCTGGTGTTATGTTGTGTGGGATATGACGAGCAGGAACCGATGCCAACGTTGCAACCCCAGAACAAGTTCCAACTGCTTCTTGCGATCGAAAAGCACAAGGAGCTCCACCAACGAAATAGCGGAAACGTGATTTGGTGAGTCTTAGATTTTTTTTAAACTGCGACATGCCTAACTTAGAAAGGTGTGTTTCACACATGAACCACACATGTCCTGGAAGCGTCTCAATTTGATCTAACTTCCCTTGAAGTCCATTGGGATTACAAAGTCCAACTGACCATGTCTGTGTATTCAGCCCCGGGCCAGGATGTGAAGCCTCGCCTATTCTCATACACATTATGACCCAACAGTACCAAAACCAAAAACCTTTGCAAAACGAACCTTTGCACAATGAGGATGTCTTACAACGATAAACCCCTGCATTGCAAGAACCCCCCAAGTCCAAAGTCCAACCCCAGGAAACCACTTTGTCAACAAACCAAAATCCAAAGTAAAACGCACCAACTGCACAAACAACCCCAGCAAAAATGACCCCCAGGAATTGGCATCCCCAACACTGCTCTGTGACAGCCATTACCATCAGTAAGAACCACCAGGCACAAAGAATGCCCCCAAAACGAACACCCCAATTGGAAACAGGAGGCTGAAAACCAACTGGGCCCCATCATGATGTCCTTGCTTTCTTCTGAAACAAGGATTCAATACGATCCATCTGTTGCTGGAACAATGCATCCAATTGCCCTTGCTGCTTTTCGATTTGGCTCTGGAATTGACCTTGAAAGGATTCAAGCTGACAAACACTTTCGTTGACAGTGACTTCCAACCGGTCGTTCTGAACTTGCAATGCACTGATCTGGGACTGTTGACGCTGTCCTTGATCCACAACCATCGCATGCAATTGTGTTTGGGAAGCTTGCAGCTCACTAACTTTCTGCTCCAATGATGCAACTTTTGCAACTTGGCCATCTCCATTGTCCACTTCCATGTTGGATGCTCCAAGCTTTGCAACGACCGCATCCAATACTTTCTTCTCAAGTATTTCAACTGGGTCACTGGCAGAAATTGGCATAGCACCCACTGCTGCTCCTCCAGAGCGATGCTGCTCCCAAGGGTCATTCAATTGCAAAGGATCTGTTTGGGAGTTGCTGGAAGTCACAAGGGAAACTGTATGCGAAGCACCGAGCAAGGAAGCAGACGGCACAACACGCTTCTCTGGTTCATCAATGCGAGTGATCAAAAGCTCCCCGTGGTCTGTCACTACAAAAGCTTGGGGCGGAGGTTGCACAGCTAAATGGAAGAACTGCGGTAAATAATGCTAGGACTTATGTGGCTGCTTATTTGGTTGGGAGTCAGGGCGCGCTTCACCTAGCTGCTTATTGAATGTATTATTGGTTGATTGCCATTGTGGGTAGGGGAGACTCAGGAGTTATAGGGATATAAACAATTCAAAACATAAGACTTTCTTTGAAGGAAATAAAAACATCACCATCTCAAAGACCAAAGAACACAAGCAACAAACCATTGCAACCATTGTCTATACCATACGCCACTTAGATTTGCTTAAGATCTGGCGAAAAATTATAACATTTCACCAACCTATAGATTTCCCTGAAACAGCCGGGGTCCCATTTCCCAACAAACCTCAGCTACCTTGGTATCTTCAAGGATATCACCTTGAACCCCAACGACGCGGACCTCACGAAGCTTCTCCTCAGCCTCTGGAGATGGCCATACCAAGCCGGTGGGAACGCTCTCACCACCTGGGCGGAAAACAGGAGCGATAAAATTTCTTGAGACGGGAGGGAGTCATGTTCATCCCTTTATAAGGTTCCCGACTCAATGGCGGAAGGCCAAGTTTTTGCCACAAAGGCGAGAAAGCGGGCCCTTGGCCTTTTGTTTCCAAAGGAACCATGAACAACCCATGTTGTTTTTGTTGAGTAGAAGTGGGTGCGACAATGACCCGAGATGCAGGGAAATGCACTGTATATACATGGATTGTCTGGATTACTATAATTCCTTGCTAGACCCATGAATGATCACATTTGATGACACAGGAATCTACCATCTATATCCAGATCGTGGGGTCACCCCACTTTAAAGAAACACTAACACATGGAAACCTTCCAAAAAAGGGACGAAACAACAATTACAGTAAAATCTCTGAACGTAAGACCTGGATATTCATTTCTCCCGTGTTTCAACACGTTTTTTCAAAGCTCTGAAAAGCAAAGACACCCATAAAGCCACAACCCCAGTTTACCTTGAGAATCTCCGAATTTTGCGAGGAGCGTTCATACATCTAAACTACAGCTGATACATACGAAGTAGGTAAAAAAATCCAGTTGTTTTCTATTTACAGTTCTTTTCCATATTCCAACTGGTCCCTGTAAATAACTTTCCAAGTGATTAGCTGTTCCAAGCTCCTTCCCTATGTTTTTGTTTACAGTTCTCCTAGTTGATGCCTGAACCATCAACTAGTTGGTGGTTTCATTTTTGAAAAATATTGGTCAAAATGGATCATTTCCCCCATTTTAAAGGGGGGAAACATGAAAACAAATTGAAAACCCCACCATCTGGGTGTTTCCTTAAATGGTGGTACCCCCAAAACACCCCAAAATGATCATTTTTAGTAGGAAAACCCACGGTTGTTGGGTACCATTATTTTAGGAAACCCCCATCTAGTCAACATTGGATCACCTTTTCAAACAACGTCCCGCGGATGTTAACCTCCTCGTCGCAGGGTGCGAGGTGTTGAGTTGGAACCACGTGTCTTCGGTGCTACGAAGGTCACACCATAGAGAAAGCCAGCGACCTCAGGCACTAAAAAAGGACCCGATGATTCATGTTGTGGGCGGGGGTCTATTGAAGAATCATACTGCAAATATGTATTAACTCTTAAATATATATATATATAGATATACAGTATATACAAGGTACAAACATAGAGTGTAGACATATTGAGAGCATATAGACCTAAATTAAATGCGTTTCAAGAGGAATGAGTGGTAGATTTAATGTTCGGTGGTGATGAATTACGATATATCACGATCCCTTTACTTACATTGATGGCTTACATGGGTTGTAGTCCGTGATAAGGATGGTTTGAGGGTGGGGGAGGATGGAAAGAAGGTCATGATTCACAAGCAAACTTCAACTTGAACGCTTTGGATACACTTTCTTTTGGAACAACCAAAAGAGCCATGCAATCCACAACATCAATAGATATATTGAAGGTATTTACATGCCAACATGGAGGTTCCGTTGATTTTTTGTACATGAAAACAAGATGTCAATGATCAGTTCGGAAGGATTGGGACCCCCAATCAAACCAGCAGTCCCGATGGCTGAAAAAAATTAATCCAGCTGCGGACGCTCCCCCTCCGTTTCGATCTCCGAAGATCTAAAAAAAGCTGCCAGCAAAGTCATGGCAAGGAACTACAAGGAACACACCAAGGACCAATAGGAAAGCTACCAAATGCAAGAAAAAATAATATTATATAAATCGTCCATCAACACACAAAAAAAACGCCAGCAAAAAGGGTTAATTGTGTATAAAAAAATACATTTACNTGTATAAAAAATAACATTTACACAATATATATATATATAATCACATCATATACATACATAATATATATATATATATGTGCACATATGTTTATACATTTGATCATTTGTATACAATGTATACCGTTACAGATTTAGCACTTTGGTACAAAGATTTCCAAGCACATTTACCCACCCACAACCCATTACCAAAAAACAACATATGAGGGCTTCAGCGGCCCCAAATGAAAGCCGCGGCCTTTTGATCCCCAAACGTTGGAGGTTACGAATACACCCCTGAAGATTAACGGCTGGAACATAATTCCCTGGAGGTTTTGTTCAGATCATGTTCCCTTTCCAAATGGATGATTTGTAGGTTCCAGCCATTAATCTTCCAGGGTTTGGTTTTTTGACCATCCAAAAAAAGGTCACTCTTGCCATTCATCGCCAAGGAGCAGCTGCTAGCTGCAAAAGCAATGAGGAACGTGGCTTGGCCATGGCCGTTTTTGGATGGTAAGGATGGGTCTCCGGAGTCGCCACGTTGAAGCACTGAGCCAAGGACGTTTGATGGATGGATGTTTTTCTTCAATGAAAATTTGGTGAAACGTGAAAAATTGACCAGTTAAGAAAAAAAACTACAAAAGGTTCCTATATAGATACTGGATATATACCTATATGACTATGTGTTTCTTTTTGAATCTATCTATGGATCTATTCAATAATTATGTGATGTGTATAGTTTATGTCTATTGAAATATGCGGGTACAGTATTCCCTGCACCCCTCGCCTCCCCATTGTCATCATTCATGATTCTTGAGGGTGTTCCGAGTGGGAACTTCAAGGGACATCCCAAGAAATCTGTTTTTTGCCCAATGGAAAAAGCTGGAACAACCTTCGACGAAAAGCCATCTCCACCAACGAACCACATCAGCTCGTAGCAAGCGCCACGCCACATGGGAGGATTTTCTGAACGAACGACAACATTTCCACCGTTGACACTGGCACGCAGGATGGATGGAATCAGTGGTGCTCAGTAATGTGAATGTTGAACAATTATACACTTATAGATACTGTCCGTCACGTTTTTTAGATTACTCGTTGCTGAAAATGCGTGGTGAATTTGCAAGAACATATACTTTTACATGTTTCTTTTGAAAAGTTGTGGGTATAGTATGTGCTGTATCACACGTATCCATGTATTTATGTATATACACGCGAACCAACTAACTTGCATTGGAGTCACCAGCAAAGAAAAAACTGAAGCAAGTTGGGCACGGCCCATAGCTTCGCACAATGACCGAAAACTCAACAGAAACAACAGTTCTTTTGTGGAGGGGAGAAGATAGACATAAAGCACATATATATATATATATATTATATCATATATATGTATATAAATGGTCTTATATCTTACATGTACATTAATAAATATGTGTGTATATATGTATTATACACCTATAGTTTCAAACCGAAAGACCGTTGCAAACATCCCTCGAATTTTTCACCCTCCCAAGAATCTTGCTTCCATGGAACCCCCAAGCCCTGTCTTAACACCCCAGCTGACATTTGGAGGATTCTTAGGGCTGCCACCTACCGACCATACTTTCTCGTGTGGTCAGGTGGGTAGGGAGTGGTGAATTGAAAATCTATAAAGTCTTCCCAAATCATGACTCCTACTTAAGTGCATGTCAATTGGAGCTGCAGTATCACCCTGGACAAACATCATGGAGTGCACAGGTATGACTCATGTATGCAGTATATCACAGTCAGCTCCATTCCATTCATCCGGGCTTGGCCAGTGTGCTGGCACGAGAAATTGCTTGCGCAAGACTTGGAGACTTTCATGCCATCGCCGCGCGCTCTGGCATGCAATCACCGCACAAAAATTCAGGATCTGCCGCCATGAACAGAATTTAACAGCATGGATAGCAACTTAGTGTTTTTAAGCCTGCGATTGTGTCTGCTAAAAGTCTAAGAATTGCGACTCTCTGCGAATACCATAGGCAAAATCATACTCTACCACAAAGGAGCTCTCAGTTCCGTTTCTCAAAGATTTTCATAGATCAGATCGCCAAGTTTTGGGGGGGTGGAATTGGTGCTTAGATCTGAGGAGTCCAGGACAGTCTCACTCACTGGTCGTGTGAAGCACCAGGAGAATTCCCCCAAAAAGACCAACCCCTGGCGGTTTGGGGATTTGGGGTCAGCCGTTGAAGTGATTTAGTGATTGTAAGTTCATCCTAGGACATATTTTGTTGGTTTAATTTGTTCTTTTTTGGGGGGATTCCCCAATGCTCAACTACCATTTACAAGTGCTTTCGATCCTTCACACTTCCTCCCACAAACCTGAAATTCATATGGATTTGATCTATTTTTCAGCTCGTGAAAGTTGGGGTCCCACGTTTTGGGACCTCCTGTCCTGCAAGGTTTCCATCTACATAGAATCTGCTGATTTCCAAATTAGTGTCCCTGCACCAGCACGTTCAGAACAGAGTCGGTAAACTTTAGCTTTCTTGCTAAAAGTTCAACTTCCAGTGGAGAAAAATAATCTCAAAACTCAACCAGTTGTAACATGATCAACTGTGACATAATGAAATTTACTCAAACTGTGAATCTCCTTACATAAACAGTATTGGAAAAGGGGGGCACTGTAATCCCATACCTTAACCACTTGGCGATTTCAAACCAAGCTTGAAATGGTGACATTTGGGTTAGAATAGTTGGTCTCAAGGGCAGAAACCCAAAATTCCCGAAGTTTTTGGCTGTTTCCAATCGGTGGAAAAAACGCCTGACGTTTAAATATATTCGAAGAAGTTTCCTCTGCGGCAAGAGTGCTTCAACGCAAATACTCACGGTGGATGCAACAACTCGGATTTCACCCGGGATGAAAAAACATGTAAACAATAAGATAAACGACCTACCAGTACCATCCAGTACCAAGTGGTGGAGGCTTTCAGCATGAACAGTAGTGGTTTATCTTATTTCATTACACTATATATGTCTCAAAATTATGGTTCTTTGACTCCATTGATATCTTACCGCAACCAACAATTTCCAAGAGTTTTGGAGGTCCCCTGATGTTGAGATTTCCCCATAAACAAGGAAGTTCTTTGACTAGAATTGATGGAGTTTACCCCCAAAACCATCAATTAGAGTTTTCGACAAACCAGGGTTCCTGCGCCATGAGTCACGACTCAAAATTTGGCACCAATTAACAAAAAATCATGAGATATCATGAATCTTTGAAAAACATGATAAAAACAGAAACTACCAGATATCTCATACATCATGTTCCAACAGGATATGTATACCACACTCTTTTCGCCGCAGAGTTAGGAGAACTGAAACCACGTTCTTTTCACAGCGGCTTCTTTTTTCGGGTTGGCAATCCAGGCCAAAAGGGGTTGGAATTCGTGATGAAATTGGTGAGAAGATGTGAGAAGAGATCATTCATCATTCACCCAAAAAAAGAGTGGTACTGTTGATGGAAGAAATTCTGCACCAGTTGAATGATAGGTAGTTTATTCCATTGTTTACAGGGTTTTATACATCCCAGGTGGTGCAGGATTTCTTCCATCAACAGTACCTCATGGCAGTGACAGATATTAGAAGTTAGAGGATTGATTGCTTGGGTTCGGAAAGGCCATCCTGAATGAATTACAAAGCTGACTTTACTTCAAGTACTCCTCCAGGGGGTTCATAGGGGGTTCATAGGGGGTTCTTAACCACCGCAGTCTCTGAATAAGGCACATATATATATATATTCTACATAAAATCACAAAAAAAAACTTTGTATCTAGAAAAAAAACTGTTGGCGTTAGGTGAGTGGTCAGAATAATCATCCCATCTTCATCAACCAGCGGAAAAGCCTGACCAAGTTGGAGTAAGTTCACCGAGTCCGTCACTATAAGACTAACGTTGTTATTTTTGTTGCACTCATGATTCAAACTCAATCTTGCTAAAATAAATAGGGAGTATACTAGTTACTAGTGTAAAATAAGTATACGTACATATAAACTATATATATATATACATGTGTCTATGACACACTATATTCTTAATGTGTATATACAACACACCACTCAACATGTTATTATTCGCAGAACCTTTCTCCCAAGATGTAAGGATAACAACTTCCCAGTAACCAATGGGTTGGAAGGGGGAATCACTGTATACCCATGGTGATAATGGATACCCTACAACTTACCTACAAGAAAATAGTGGATAAGGTTGAGAAGTGATCAATTGATGATTCGATCAAACCCACTTGGCGCTTTCGCCTCATCGCCTCATCGAAGGATCGATCGTCACCTCGTCCGTCGGTCTCCGGGTTTTGCTCATGCCTCCTGCGATGCCAGCGGTCCAACGACCCAAGAAGCACCAATTGGAACCTGTGTCCAGACGCCTTGTAAACGGCCTTTCGTTGTGGAAAACAGCTGCATATCACAAATTGCCATTATAGCCCACTATTTCACTGGGCAGTCGCTTTGATGTGGGTTTGTTTCCCGAAAATGTTTGAATTTAACGGACATTTCATCATAACATATCTACATCTGTACCACAACTCTGCCGCATATATACTTTTTCGGCAAAAACATGTTTCTTTCTGAGACATCCTGTTAGAAGGAAGCCAGAGAGTAAGGATTGTTGGCCCAGCAAAAGAGAATCTATTTCCTCTACACTTTACTGGCAGAAGCCCTTCATCGGAATTCCCTACTACGAATCTAGAAGTTCTGAAATCGTTTGGTTGTTGCTTAGTAATGCCTAATCATAAAAGAGGGAGAATAAAACTAACTTTATAGTGGGAATATACTTGGGATTCAATTCATGATTGACTAAGCACCAGCCACTAGTAGACTCTGAGAATACGATATGACCTCCGTGGTATACAGTCTTTTTTGCCAGATTCGATAGACCTGCCGGTCAAACCTCTCCTTGCCCGTGATCTTCTCATAGACCTCCCGCACCTGGAGGTTTTGTGGGGTCTATATTAGGGGGTGCGTAGGCCTCTTTCTCTGTCAGAGGGCCAGAGCTATTTCTAAACCATCCAGAGCTATCTAGAGCTATTTCTAAAATATCTAGAGCTACTTCTAAAATATTCAGAGCTTTTCCTAAAATATCAGAGCTACTTTTGAAATATCCAGGGCTACTTCGAAAATATCCAAAGCTAGTTCTCAAACATTGAAACATTGCCC